>JAWWEV010000024.1:3439933-3469885 GCA_035583235.1 Hafferia zeledoni
CACGCTCTGTGACTTTACCCTCCAGTAGCACTGACACCAAAACAACTGGTTTCACTCCTTTCTAAGCACATACACAAAGTTGACTTTCTTTCTTACTTGTAATCATTACTTCACAGATACATCTATCACACACAGCTAAACCAAATGATGGCCCAGCTCTGATATTGCTCCATCTTTTCTCCACAGCCTGGAGCAGTAATTTGACATTCTCACTGAATGTCCTTCAGGGGTAGTTTCTATGGCACTCATGACATCCAACTGGTAGACAAATACTGGTCACTACTGAACATCTATACCCATACTTCATTTCCCAGCAAGAACTGAGTAAGGTCAGACACTGAATCATCATTATGAGTTACAAATCAACACAAATCAATGTGTGGGATTATTCCCCCTATCACCCATGTAGAGCTGGACTCATCTCAAATACAGCTCCTTTATCTACACAAGAACAAGTTCAAATAAAGACTCTTTATGATGTCTTCCAAGATCTCTCCATAAATGAATGCAAGCTGTGATCATCTTTGTTTCTTTCTACCTGAAACTGCATATTTAAGTTATACTGACACTGAATTTGATCTAACAGTGTCCTGCTGGAAGAGCTAAAGGTTGAGAAGGTAGTTAAACACACCCCTTTAAAGCTCCTCATCAAACCACTGCAGTTATTTTAATCACAGTTAATGATGTCTGAGATCAGGAAATTTCTTTATAATGTGTTGTCACCAAAATTAGAAGTGTAGCAGCAGTTTTATACTTTTGTTTAGGCTACAGGGAAAAACAACGTGCAAAGAAATTGTTTAAAATGGCAGTTTGCATAATGCCCTACTGCAGAGAAAAGCCTGTCACAGAACAAATATCCAAGAAAACTATTAATTTTGTCCATCTCTGTGAAAATCACCATTTCTAAATTAATTTAAATGTGTTCTGTATGAGCAGCCTGGATGCCTCAATCCAATCATCTTGTTTGGTATTATGGACATAACAGCTAAAGTCAGACTCAGCAACATCTGTGTGCCTGCATTCTGAATAAAACTGTTGTCTTAGAAAAGAGAGAAGCTTTAGTGTATTGCAGTGCTTAATCTACACTTAACCTTCACTTTTGATTGTTAAAAAAATAGCAGATGTAGAAATTCCTGTATATTAAAGTGTTAAATACTCCTCCCTATTCCCCCACTCCCTTCTTTTTTATTTTAAGATCCTTCCACCAGGCTACTTTCAGAAAACTTCTTTTATTTGCCTGGGCTGCCAGTCAAGATTTCTGGGCAATGATCACTCTCACTGCATTATCCAGTGTCAGTCACAGCCTGTCATATCACACTGATGGGAAAATCCAAAGTGACTGGTATTCCTGGAGACAAATGGAGCACAAGGCACAACTCCTCTGATTCTGCTGTGACAAGCTCTGTCACACAGGAACAGCTGAGCACATTTACTAATAACCTGCCCAAACAGCATCTCAGCGTTGGCCTTAGAGCAACAACACTGGGGCAGGGACAAGTACTCTTGTTCAGGATTATATTCCAATTTTATGAAACTCTCATCATTTCCAGCAAAATCATTCCTTAATGAAGGTAAGAACTTTGCAGAATGGGGGCAGCAGACTGAACTAAAATTTTTAATTGTGTATGAACAGTGCAACGAAGCCTCAGTGCAGCTCTCCAGAGGTTACACCATCCAAGCAATAAAGGCACAGTTGGGATGTCCCTGCCATGTGCAGTTGGCACACGAGGTCCCAACACACCACTTGACTTTGATTTACATCCCCACACGTGCTCACTGGTGGGAAGGACTCGAGCTGCTCTCACTCAGTGAATGCTGCTCTGTGCACTCCACAGACTGGGGAAATATTGAAATCAAATTCCAAGTGAATTATCACACAGCAGCATTTTTGTCTGTCTTCCCCCACCTTCTTCCAAGCTCTATTTACTACAAGTTAACAAAGCTCTGTCTCTGGATTTGGCCTCTACCACCAAAGCCTGAAATACAGCTATGCAAAGTTTGTGATAAATTCCAGACAAACAATCAATTTTCAATAAAGTTACAAATCTCACAGGCAAGCCATAATCTCTTTGGCTTATGAATTTTTGAGTAAATTCTAGTCAGGTATCAAAGAAACCTTAATTAAAGCTATTGTGAAATTCCAGTGCAAAGTGAGATTTCAACTATTTCAGTAGAGGACACAGAACCAGAAGCCACAGACCTTTCTAACCCTTCAATTTTCACCAAATTTTTACCAAAAAACCACTTAAAACTCAAAAAAGAAAATCTAGAACGCTCTCACTGAAAGCAGTGATCAAGCAGACATCTAAAGACTTGCTTCCACAAAGCCCCATTAACCAGATTGGAGCAGAAAATAACAGACCTTTGCTGGGTAAATTGCTGCTGACAGTTGGAGCTTTTCCAATGAAAATGCCTTATAAGCAATAGGGACATCTCCAGTGAGGAGGATATTGGAAATCCTGCTCTGAAACAGCTGCTATTTCTCATGTTATCACCCCCTTGGGAACTGATGTCCTTGCACAAAACAGATTTTGCATGAGGAAGCTGTAACTGGAGCACTCAGAGCTGCTCCAAGTGCCTCCCAATCCCATCTCAGATGGGCCCCATTTGGCTTCTCCCTAAACAATCCCCTGCCAGCCAGAACTTGGGCACGACACTGCCCTCAGTCTGACATCAAACATACTGTGTTTGTAATGAATCTGTAAAGGGTTGAGTTCCTCTATTCCATCCCTCACTGTTGCTTTTGTGAGGTTTGGATAACAAATCAGAGCAGCCTTGGGGAAGCAGGAAGGATTTTATCCTTCCTCAGGAAGTGATCCCTATGAATGCAGCGTGTTCTTACCCCACCACCCTGTAACCAGCTCTCAAACTGCAGGAGGAAGTTTCCTGTGGCCATTTGCAATTTTATATTTTGTCCTTTCTGTGACTGAGATAATTTCTCCTGCTTTCTTAGGAAACTGTGTATTTAGTTTTTTTTCTTATTATAAAGGCACAACAGAATGCAACTCTCAGTCCTGCTTCCCTCTCACCCACAGCTTAAACACAATTAACTTGCCATTGGATGCATTCTTCCTGTCTGCACTCATAATGCTCCCCCAGGAAATGAAAGCCAATAAGTCCTACCCAGGAATTGCAGAGCAGGGTACTGACCAAATATTGTATAATGCTGTATTATAGGCCTATGGGAAAAAAGTTAATTAAAGACCACTGATATCCTTTGGGAAAATGTTTAATATATTAGCTCTTGCAGCACAGCAATACAATATAAACAAACCCCTCCTCTTTGGAAACTGTGAATATATCACACATTTGGGGAAAAAAAAGCAAAATCCAACGCAGTTTTTATTGGTCATTGGCCACAAATATACCTAATAATATACACAAGGAACACACAAAGAATATTGACTTCCAACATGATCTCTACCTTGGCCGATACATCACAGTCCTAAACTGGGAAGCACCTTTGTATAATTCAGGAGCTGTCAGAATTTTAACAGTAATAACAATTAATAAACATTTCCACATAGTTCCTCATGCTCAGTGAGCACAAGAAAAGGTTCAAAGACAAACCAAGGCAGGAGCTTTGGAAGTCTGAACAGTTGTATCCAGAAACTAACTCAGAAGGTCTCTCTCCCTTCTTAAGTGTCCCCAAAGGGATGTACAGCATTAATAAACTGCAAGGTATTCATTTGGGAGGTCAAAAACTAAATGCTCCAATAGTCACACATTTTAATGCAGTAGAGAAGTGAAAGTTTATTGAATAGCTTTCTCATTAGCATACATTTCCAAAGGAACCAACCCAGTCTCTAAGGTAATATTAAGTCTCACGGTTAGGTTTTCTTTGACTTGTGTTAGTAACTCCACTGGAGCAGGTGCCAAAGTTAAACACCTGCAACAGGTTTACAGGATTGTTAGCACTTGAATTTGAACACAAATAGGATGTTTGTTCAAAAATGAAGTGCATTTTTCCTGCAAGAGGCTCCAAAGAAAGCCCAAACGTGCAAATCAATCTCAACTTCCAGTGGCTTTGATGAGGCAGAGGCACATTGGCACCCAAACCCATTGGGTCTCCCACTGCCACCAGCAGGAGGGGAGGAAGAGCCTGTACCTACTTTGCTCTGAACTGATTACACAAGAGGAAGTCCCTAAACACACAGAGTTGGATGGCATGAGAAAAATTACATAACCCAAACCACAACACATGATTTCCAGTAGGATCTGAGGTTCTGCCTGGTGGGATAGTCCCTTACACTTCCTGCACAGTCCCAGAGCATCCAAGGCAGTGGCCCAGTGATGTGCCTGACACAAATGTGCCAACCAGAGAGAAAAGAGTACACAATCCAAAGTTGGTAGCACAGCAGGTACTTGAAAGGCTCAGATCTACAGCTACAGACATCTGCTTCCAGCCCTGGGGGAGGGCACACAACACAGGAGGAGATCACAGCATCGACATTTCACCTTAAGCTTCAAAATTTAAGGCAGAAACACTGCCCTGGAAGCTGAACTCTGGTGCTGTGTGTGCAGTGTATGTGAAGAACAAACACAGGTGGAAAATGGCTACAAATACACAGTTGACCACAGGAGCATTCTGGTTTTAATTTACACCACCGTTTTAAGTTCATATGTAACATGCAGCTTGCCCTTGTTCTTACTTAACCAGGTCACTGGCACTGAATCTTGCCATAAAAATTGAGTTCTGTGAACAGTTTCTCCCCACCCACTCACAACCACAGTTGTTGTCACTAGTGGATCTCTGAACACTTCATTCAAGAGCAGGAAGAAGGATGACATGGCCCACCAGGCTACTGCCAAAATCATACATCAGAACTGTATCCTGTAGGTGACATTGCCAGCTCCAATAAAGACATCAGCCCCTGAGTGGAATTCTCATGAGAATTCCAGCAGCAACAGCCAGGTCAGCTCAAAGGAATGTCTTCCTTCATATTTGTTTTGGGACCATTTTTTTAAATACCCACACACAAACTCATTATAATCACACATGTTCTTTTCCTGGTTCTTAGAAAAGCACACATCTGCAAAGAGGCCACCCACAACCCGAAATAAGAGTCATTTGTCTAGCAGGGTTTCTTGGTGGAACACTCAACGAGAAAGACACAGGCTCTGTGCTAAAAATAAGTGTGTATACTCACTGTGTTTACAGTTCTAACTTTCAGCTTTAACTATAAGCTCTTCTGAGCAGAGTTATTGTACCTATGATTTATCAGGCAACATATTGCTATTTACTTTTGTAATTACAAACACCTTTTTCCAATGCTCAAATAACTGTTTCCTCAAAAATAATCTCACATGAAAGGAGTAATAAGCACAAAATTATGTTTCATTAAGGCCATTAAAGATTATTTTATTAGCAGCTCCATCAGATATAAGTGGCATCTTTAGTCTATGCATGTGCATATGTATAATCTGTGTCAGATTTGTCAGGGTTTGATGGATGTTTTCACTTTCGCTGCTATTATTACTCTTATATAGTAATAGTGGCAACAGGGACCTAGTTTATTAAACCTTATGTTGCATCTGCCACAGTGCCCTGGGGCTGGAGTGTAGTCATCTAATCCAAGCACTATTCCTTGCAATTACACTTGATTGTTAACTGTGTATGTTCAGGACCACTTACGTTTGGCTGTTGCGTTTCTTCTGGTGGGCGACGCTTGAGCTCCCGGAGAGTTAATGGGATTACACAGGTCATTACAACTGCAACACAAAGTAAAAATACATTAATAGAGCTAATAGTGGATTAAAAGATCAGTGATAACAGACAACACTATGGCTTTGAAACCTTTTGGGTGTGTATTTTAGCGGCAGATTCAGAAGCAGAATTGGCACTGGGGGTATGATGTGCTGACACCATCCCAGGGTGGCTGTGGCAGTGCCTCGGTGCCATCCAGCCCCTGGCAGCATCCAGGCTGCACATTCTTCACCATCCCTCCCACAGCCAGCAGCATCCTCCATCCTACACATCACCAAGTACCCCAGAAAAGCCTGAGATTTTCCATATTATATCACAATCACATGCACATTTGTGCAAACACACACTCTGATGAGCTCAAAGTGAAAATAAAGGACAGGATCGTGTCAGTCATTCACCTCAGGTGACAAGGCTCTCAAAGCACACCAGTGAAGGAAGAATGCAGTGATTTCCTGGCTGCTGCATGGCTGTTTGAGCGTATCTACCATAAGGCAAACTTCTTCCAAGAGAAAATTACTTTCAGTGCCCTTGGGACTCAAGGAGCACAAAACTAGTCTGACAAATATCAGCACAAGGCACAGAGAAAAAGCTACACACTGAGTGGTCCTACAAGAAATAAGACAAGTCCAGAGCACCCACTGCTCGACAGAACAAGTAACTTCAAATGGCAGAGCAAAGGAAATGACCAAGAAGGGAAGTCAGTCCATCCAAGTGTCTGAATGGAGGTTGGGAACTGCTTTGCAGCAGCAAACAGAACATGGTCACTCATCAGCACATCTGGCAGCTTGGCCTGAAAGGGTGAGAATAAAACAGAGCTTTGTGAGATCACCATTATGTGGAGTGCTGTGTGCCAGTTCCATTCATTTGCAGCAAAGTGCCTGCAAGCCAAACAGCAAAGAGTGGAACTACATGGCAATATTTGCTTTCATCACATGAGAAAGCTCTTTGCCAGGAGCCAGGGAAGCTCAGAGCTCAGGTACAGCAAAGGAACAGCACCAGCCAGACACAGGAAAACAAACAGCTGCCACTATCAAATTATTTTGTCAAGTTACACTTAAGGCTTGATTGATGCGCTTCTAACATCAAACAAGATTAATCTTGGAGGGTTTGAGATACAGTCATCATCCCTCAGTTAAAAATTTTCAAATCAACCAGTGTGAGATTAATTAATACAGAAGCTGTAGAGATGTCTTTTAGTAATTGCTGTTCTGCAACAATTAGGAAGTTTGCATCATTTGCTAAGAGACAGACAATTGCTAAGCCTGTTACCAATAATGAATCAAGCTCTCTCTAACAAATTGTTAATCTCAAATATAGACACTTGCATGGATGCCTTTATTGACATTTTTCTCAATATATTTGCCTTAATAAACGCAAGAACTTTTTGTACATTGAACACAAAGTTTGAGTTATTTCATATTCAGAAAAACAGAAAGTGTACTTTGTAGCAGCATAAAAAGGGTCACAGCGGCCTCCTAAAACAGAATAATTAAATAATTAAAGTCATACCAGCAGACAAGCAAAGATGGTCTAAGAAATATCAAGAGACTGAACGCATAAATCATGATTACAACCCATATAATCTTTGACCTACACACAAGCTACAAGGTTCAAAGGAGGCATTGCATTATGTATTTATTGCCTGACCAAGTCATTATTCACCAGCCTTCATTTTAGGAGGCAGGTATGATGGGAGTTCCATGCAGTGAGGAATACATCATAAAATCTCCCTTGTAAAGGATGGCACAGCTAATTTATCTTGTATTGCCTCCTTCCCAATTTATGGCCTGGCAGCTTCCTACAAAATGAAGATTCAAAGCAAAGCAAGAATAGAACAAAGTGTAGCCGTTCCTGGAGTGGCCTTTGACTTCTCCACATCCCTACTCAGCACCCTGGCAGTGGCAAAAGCCATGTTATCCCAGGGCTGGGAGGGCCAGGAGCAGCACAGAGCTGGTCCAGTGCCAAAATCTGACTTGTGCCGTGATTTACACGGGGCTGAACAGCCCATCAGCCCCTCTGGACATCAGGACCAGGTTGTCCAGTGCTCCCATTAGCACCTGCCTGGAACGTCAGAGCAAACAAGTCAAACCACAGTCAAGCCTTGGGACTCCAGCAAGTTGAAAATCACCCAAATCTTGATAGGGAATCCATAGGTACACAGTGGTTTTGACAGCCTTGTGCTGGTTTTGCCAAAAAACCCTGGTCCCTAAACACTCCTTTGCCAATATTCAGCTCTTTCTAGTAATACAAGAAAACTGTGTACCAGACCTTCATGCAAAATGTTCACAAAGAAACTAAAAATTATGGCAGCCTACGTGAGAATGTGCATTCAGTTTGTTCTGTATTCAGCTCCTACGGAGGAAGCAATTTCTGTGAAAACCAGTGTTGTGCCTGGTTTCTGGCACAGTTATCCAACATGCCCCCAGGCGGTTATTTGTAGTATTTACATTTTTTACCAACTTATCAAGAGAAAATCCAATTGTTCCTAATGACAGTCACACTGTGTCTCTCCCATTCTCATATACAGGAAAGTGTTTATTATCCATTTGTAGTAATTAAGGCACTGATGTTCTATGGATCCATAAAGCCAACATCATTAAGCAAACAAAGGCACTTTTCCCCCCTGCCCAGAATTGTGGCTGCAAAAAATATTTAAGAATAAAAGCTCAGTTATAACACATACCATAATGTGAAGAGCAAACCACCACTGGCTAATATCAAGTATTCTTAGAAATTAAACAAGTCTGTAAAATAATTCTTTTTCCACCATTAGCTGAAGAGTAAAGGAAGAACTAAAACAATTAGCTGGCCAAAACCAGAGAGATGGTGTTTGACACTGATTGTGTTTCTGTATTTGAGTTTTTCCTGTAAAATGGTTAAGCAAACTGCTTAGCAAGTTATTTGAGCAAGGCAGAAAACCAGGATGGGAATTAATCACCTGCATTAAACAAACATAACTAAACCCACTGCAGCCACTGAGACCAATTGAAGCCAATGTAGATCTGCCTAAATGAACTATCAAGTCAGGACCTTAAAGCCCTACAAATAGGACACATCTCTGCCACAAGACATCTTTCAGCATTTCAGAGGATTATTAGGATTCCAGCACAGCATCATAACATCTTCAGAGAGGCGAGGTGAGATCCAAAAGCCAGAGAAGTCCACTGGAACACTTGCATTACACTTTGGGTTTATTGTACATCTTCATTCTCTGTAGCAGCACTGCACAACCCTAGCACTTCATGCAAGTATAATTTTATTTCATTACTTCTTATTCCTGTGGAGGACACCCAGCCCACCAGCTTTTTCCAGCAGAAATTTGGCTCTTCACTTCTGGAAATGCTATCTTGCTCTCCATCAAATCTTATTCCATTTTCTCTCTTGGCAGTGCTAAGTTATCCACTGCAGCACATGTTAAATTAGGACTGGAATACTTGACAAGTAGTTTCTTCCCCCAGCCATGCAGTAAAACAAACTCTGTTCCTCTGCAAGTCCCTCCTACAAGTGCACATACAATTCCAAGCACAACAGCCTCAGTCCTTTTTTAACTTGCAGAGCTGGAGGAAGTGGGAATTCACATCTTCTCATGGTATAGAGTTTAAATGAAGTGTTTGAAAAGGGTGTCTCACTGGAGCTGTACAAAGTTTTGGGAGAGGTGACCAAATCATAGTGAGTTTGGATTTCAGTGCAATATGTGAAACTTGGACTGCATTTTCTGAAGTCTGCAAATCTTCTTGGCAGATTTGAGCTTTAGCTCAAACAGATCTGGACTGATTTATATTTTGTTTGAAATGATGCCCAAAACTATGATGAAGGTTTCCACCAAACCACTCGATTCAGCTCGATGGAGTGGTCTCATTTTCCCTGGAAGATGAGCCCTAATGCACTCCCTCTGCAAAAGGAGACAGATGTGCAGAGAGCTCCTGCAGGGTGCTGAGATGACCAGAAAGAGAGGCTGCAAAGACAATGATGTATCACACAGCACTCAACCCAAGTGTCAAGAAGAGATGCAGTAAAATAGCCTTGCATAAATTCCTCCCGTTTAATACCCCAGTTGAAGAGCAGCTCACACTTCATCCTTCAGATTTGAGCACAGTACAGTGGGAGAAAGAGGTTTGGTACTTGGGAAAGCAGTTTCACAGCAACATTCCTGTTTTATTTCCCCCTTTGATAACTGAGGGAGAACACACAGAAAACCAGGTGCTCAGTTGGAACAAGTCGATGCAGCAGCAAAGGGAGCACTGACCTAAACCAAGGGGGAACTGCTGGCCAGGGCTTAATCCCCACTACAAAGGATCTTACAAACATCTCCCAAGTCCTCAGCTAAGAAAACCTTAAGGAAAAGGAATATTGTAGGTGTGCAAACAACCTCAGACCCTCCAGGATGAGACAGGGCAGGGACCAACATCTCCTGTGCAGATTTTTACCTTGGCATCTTATCCATTAACCCCACTTGCAGCCTAATGAATGCAGATACCACAGAAGACAAAGACAAAAATGGTTTTTATGTTAGATTTTAGCATGTAAGTTATGGATAATAACATATAAAAGCCTTCCAAGATAAATCCCAAAATATCTTAAGACCAGCCAGGAAACTTTAAGAGGGATGGTATACCTAACTTAGCTTTTAAGACTCACTCCAATGAAAAAAAAAAAAGCTTTAAGATGACTGGGACTATAGGTTCAGGACTTGCTGTTTCTTCATTCCTCTGCTTCAGAATATGGTGCTGAAAGTCACAGCTTGCATTGAATATTTTTTAAAAATCAGATCTGTTTAGCACTTAAATTTCATAATGCACATTACACAGCAGAAGTTGAATCACTAATTAACAATTCATATGAAATTTTACTTCTATAGAATAGGCCATTTGCATGTATATTAGATACAATTTGCATTTAAAACTGCAGGAAAAGTTATATGTTAGTGTCCTGTAACAAAGTTGGATTTTCTGTTATCAATACACAGGGGGAAAAGAACCAAAATGAGTTTCTGCAATACCTAAAGTAACAGGTTATTCAATCCTGACTAAAAATACAATTATAAGAGACTATAACTATTTCAACTTCACATTTTAAACACTATGTTGCATTAAGAGAGTCTTTTCCGTAGAGTCACTTCACAAAAAGTTTGTGTTCCTCTCTCCACAATACAAAGGTTAAACATGAGGGTACAACTGGGAGCTAATCACCCAACTGAGTTGTTTTCTGGATAGAAAGGTGTCCCAGGACCAAGAGCACCTCTCGGTGCATCTCAGCTTCGATACCAGAAGGAATTGCCATTCCCGACAAGAATTTCTGCATTAAAATCATAAAGTTTGGTCCCTCAAAACCTCATCATCTCCACAGGTGAGCAAAGCTTTCAGTACCAGACAGAACCCATGTCAGAATCAGTGTTATCAAAGATGGGGAGATACAGCCAGTACAAAAATGAGGATTTATCCTGAACTGTTTCCTAAAGAACAGTCCAAGTTCATGTGGTGAAGAATCAATGCAGTCCTAATATCCCAGTGGAGGAGCATCTTCTCTCACCTCCAGTAAGTTATTCAGGGAAATATCAGTCTTATTTCTACCTGCTCCAGTTCTCAATGGAAACATTCCCCTTGGCAAAAATCTCAAGAATTCCCACTCCTGTTCTGATCATGTTACCTCATAACCATGACCCTTGTCCCCCACCTCACTGTCCCCCTGGGCTGGGGCCCTGGGCTGCAGGAGGAGAGAAAGGAACTTCATATGTCACATTTCCTCCCTTTACAAACAGGAAGGTGATTTCTATTTATTTTTTTTTAAACTAACCTTCACTTTGCTATATTTAACCTGACCAGGTCACATCTTGACAAATAAGAAGATAAACACTTATTCTTAAACCAGAGCTAAAAATCACACCTGCTTTGCCTCAGATGCTCAGAGTGGTATTGCCAGTAACAGCACTGAGGAACATAACCACTCAGATTATTTGCTATAATGGTACCACACTATAGTTCCCAGGAGAACTAGAATTGCTGAATGCTAGGAAGGAAATGCTGGTGTGGTGCTTATGTGAAAGCTCACCAGGTTCCTGCTCCCCAGGGAATAGTTTTCCCCCTGTGATAATGCTAAACATAAAACACATTCAGTTTTAGGACTGATGAAAACAAAATTGGTGTGAATAAATTATTATTTATATAAAAATGCACAGTCAGGGCATCGACTACATATGTAAGGCCATAAAATTTTACTGTCTCACTTTGTTGCTGTAGCTATTGTCCATCTGTGGCCACATGTATTTATCCTCATTTTCTACAAGGCTCATGCCCAAACAGTGCATTTCATTATTTAATGGAAAATGAAGTAAAACTACTTTAGGAGTGAGCTGTGAGTTGCTGTATGTGCAGGGAGAAGATCCACTCAGTTCACAGGGATCCTGTTTTCCCTTTGCATTTGAGGACTAAGTTTCCCAGTCATCGCTTGCACTAAGAATTTAGAACAAAGGAAACTTGCTCCTCCTAAAAATAGCTTTAGCTTGGTTTGCAGAGTCATTGCTCCTCCTCTTCCTCACGATCTCTGCTTCAACTCAAAATTCCTTAGAGGCTGAGGTCATGTCAGAGATGATACAGATGTGGTAAGAAAATCTACTTTGGAGACACAAAGTGATGCCTTTATAAGCATGCTAATAACACAGGCTGCTGCATCAATATGTTACTTCAACAAAAGTTCTGGTTTCTTGTTATTTTCTGGGCAAACAGTAACAATTTAAAAGGCAGAAATTAATAAACTACTATGGCTCAACTCACAGTGTACAAGTGAAATAAAAACTATAAAACCTTCCTTTACATTCAAAGTCACCATGAGGAAAAACATACTTCACACAGAAGTTTCTAGAAGGCTTCAGATTACCATGACAGTTACAAGGATAGAGGTAAAAATGCCTTTGACAAGTTTCTTTGCTGGAACTTGATTCAGCAAAAGCATCTCAGGATATGCTCAGAGCTTTGCTGGCTCAGGGCCCAGCAGTGACTGCTCAGAGTCAGCCCCCAGTGGGCACCTGTGCCCTCCCTCAGCCCTCACACACCTGGGGGAGCAGCACCTGTGCCCTAATGAGACAAATATTGCCTGGGCACTCTGTGCTGCTCATGCACACAAAGATCCAAACTTTTCCCACCTCTCTCACCTGTCTCCCAACACTCAAGTCTCTCCAGTAGGGTACCTCTACAAAGGGAGATAATTTAGTGTGACAGATACTTCTAGGGCTGGGAATTTTTAGTCTAGATGGATTCAGTGTTTGCAGGTCACAGAATTTATCTCAGAGTCTGCTTCCTTAAGAGAAAAAAAAAAAAACAAGGCTGGTGGAAAATGTGCTTTACACTCCTCAAAGCGAGACTGAAAAACCCTCATTCTATTGATCAAGTAGTTAACCATCCAATAACACCTTTTACAGTCTAAAGGGGTGATACACAGAGATATAAAGAGACTAAAAGGAAATAATACCATGACCTATTGCTTAACACTGGCTAGTCAACACCCATAATACTTGTTTAAAGCCTGGCTCAGTTGGTTCCTGACAGCAGCACTTACTGGAGTTTTGTGCACAGGCTGGAGACTCATTCCCAACCACTGTCCCTTAATACCTGTCCAAACACAGCCCTCTTTTTGTGCTAGCACTTTAATTGAATACTAAAAAATAATAGTTCACTGAATGCAAGATTTACTAGAAGACATAAAAATAAAATGACAATAAAGTCATACACATAAATTAAGAGAGAAGCCCTATAATCTAGTCTGTGCCAACACTATTTTCTCTCACGTCTTTGTCTCATTCCTCACCTTCTTTGAAGTACAATAAGTTACCACTATTGGTAAATGTTTATATTCAGTTCTGCAGTGTCAAGATACTGACAGTTAATATAAGCCTTCCAAAAAATGTTCCCATCTTCCCAAGGCAAGACAAATATTTATCATATATGTCTTTTTGAACGCTTATGTCTTTTGGGGAATGAGTTCCAGGATTATCTTTATTCCTGTCTCAGCAAGTTTTAGCTAAGGAAACTAGAACAAATTAGGACTCTGTAGCCACATTCACACTAGCTAAAATCAATAGCTTTAATTTTCACATTTAAACCTACAATTTTCATCTGACAGGCTCAGCAGGTTTTAATGCACACAACAATTTACTTTTACTGTTTTAATTGTTTTTAGTCAATCACTTTTATTGCTTCTCTGCATCTGACTAAACAAATTAATAGAGCTATGTTCATAAATGATTACTTTGTGAAATGACTTGATAGATACATTTGCCAGGTTCACCTTCAATTACTGCCAACATTAGTAATATTTATAACAAAATGTACATTTATCCATGTTTTATAATTGAGTAACAGAAGCAGCAATACCAAAAAAAAAAAAAAAAAAAAACAACAAAAAACCCAAAAAAACCCCTGTTTCATGAGCACCATAGTATCAAATTTCATCTTTCTAAGTCTTTGCCCCAGGCCAAATGAAAGCCACTGGGACCTGCCTGCATAGCTGGCTGGAAAATCCCTTTCTGGATCACAGACTACTCCTGCCCAGTGTCTGAAATGGTCTTTTGATTGAAGAAAACATATACAAATTATATATAACTCAATGGTCAGGATGACACTGCTCCAGGGCATTGGAGACATGGATCAAACTCTTTATTCTGTCCCTTGGACAAGGGCAGTGGGACTCCAGAAAAGGCTTTGTGCTCCCTCCCTGTCCCCTCCAACTCTGCTGCTTGGCCAGGTACAGGAATGTTACCTTGAACACACTGCACAGCAGGGCTATGCATGGCCAAATTTGGAATATATGCTAGTTCCCTAATCAAAATCATGGCACATTGCCACAAAATTGGAAATTTCGAGGCAGTTTGCCTTTGTGAATGCCATGTCAGTCCTCACTGACTCTGAGCTATGAGGACCTTCACACCCAGGATGCTCAAAACCCTGGACTCTGGATCTTCTTCATAAACTCCTATTTTATTAGTTTATCTAATGAGAGAAAACACCACAAAACCAGAAGGTAAAGGGCCCACCAGAGTCACCCTAATTCAACATACTTGGCTCTCCAGACATACCTAGACACACTCTTCTAGATGATAATTAAGTGCTTAACCTACAGCCACTACACCAATTCTTCTTCCTACTCCTATTTTATCACACTCTTGTGGTACCCTGTGGATTTTGGGAGAGTCCTTCATTCCCTCTCCACGTTTCTTAAGCATCTTGCCATGTGAGTGAGTAAACACTTAACAAATCTCTCCTCCCATCTTTACAGAGCATGTTCTTTTTACCAAGGAGCCACCAGAGCACTAAACCAGTTACTGCTTTTGTACAAAAGCTAAATACAATTCCACACTGGTCAAAACTGCTGACATCAAACTAGTTTTTCATTTGAGATTCCTACCTAACATCACTTGTATTTGATTTAAGCCCTCAGTGAACACATGCCCTCAGAAGTGGTCTGGGTCTTAAGCTGTAGGAAACTGATAAACTGCCTGGTGTGGCAGAAGGGCTTTTACTTTTCTTTTAGAAACCTGCATAATATCTCATATGAAAGAGCCCTGATCTCTGGCTAAGGCTGCCAGGTGCTTCATGAATATAAACTGAATATATTAATTGCATTGGTGCTTAAGCTACCAAGCTTACAACTCTGTTGTAGCAAGAAAAATCATGAAAAGCTTGTATGACAATAATAAAAACCTGCAAAGAAGCAGCCAGTTTGTTTCCTGAGGTTTGTGCATTAGGATTTGTTTTAGTGATTCCATATTTCTTGAATCAGTTCCCTGGTCTAAATATACACCATTTTTATTTTAAGTTGCTTGGTATTAAATAGACACTTGATGCCCCAGCAGTTTTCACAAAGCCCCCCCTTGCTGTCCTGCCTGCAGTGAGGTCACCCAGCTGTTCCACACTCCTATCTCTTTATCATCAGGCAGGACAGACACTCCAAAATGTCAAACTGAGGGCACCCACCTCACTTGGGTGACATACCCCAGGGCATATCCACTGTTCAGGACTCTTTAACAAGGAGCTAAGGCTGAAAAAAAGGCTAAATCAACAAATCTTCTGTCCCAGATTACCCAAACTGCTGCTGCTCAGGACACAGGTCAGCAGGAAAAGCAGATAAAGCAAAAGGTGGAACAGCCTCTCCACCCACAGCCAAATATTGCCATTTCTGTCAAAGCCAGCCCCCTCCCACCACTATATTGCAGCAGAGAGAGGGGCTGCACAGAACCAGAGTCACAAACCCTGGGCACATCTGTATTCCCACAGGAAAGGACTTGCAGGATCTTATCCACGTGCCCTGTGTGGCAGCTCAGCAGCCTCAGCTCATTTCTCAGCTTGCCTTGAAATGGTAACAAGCTACATGAAACCAGTTCCTTGTGTTTGTGCAGAGCAACACTGGGGGATGTTGGCCCACAGAACCCTTTGCAGAGTGATTGAAATGGTGTCCAAGAGTGACCCTGAACCGCTTTGTACCAGCCACACACGTTCTGCTGCACTGACTCATTCTCAGTGTTCACATGGCCCAGCTACAGATTTCATATTTCTATCAACTAATGACATCATTTCATAAACACTGGTAAAGAACATTGTTACAGAGTATGATTTCAAAGGGTGAAATATGGGCAAGGTACCCATGGATTGCAGCAGGCAACCTGAGAGAGCCGAGCAGATCAGCTGGAAGCTCTCAGTGCCCACAGTGTGGTGTTTCTCTGCCCATACACACATCAGAGCATGATGCTCTCTGAGAGCTTTGGGGGAAAGTCCTGTACAAACAAGAGCTATTGAAATGCTGTTCAAGCTCACTTATTCTGCTGCAATACCTGCAGACTCCAGCAAGGGTCAGGCCTTATTGCATTGGCCACACTGTGCAGCAAAAGACTGTAGGTCCCAGTCAATACAACCCAAATAAACAGAAAAAGCAGCAGAAAAAACAGCAAAAACCAAAACAACAACAAACAAACCAGCCAATAATCTAGTTTGCCCCGGGTCTCATACAAAATCTGCATCAGAATCAAGAGGGTCTTAGTGTCTTACTGTGAAAACCAACCTTTCTCACTCTTGGGGAAAAAAAAAAAAAAAAAAAAAAAACAACCAAAAAAGAAACATCAGCCCACAGCATTACTATTAAGACTCTGTCTTTTCAGGAGAAAGAGCTACACCAAGAAACAGCCTCATCCACATCTTCCTGCTGGAGGCAGAAATCAACACAAACTTGCTGCAGTTGATGAGAAGTTCAGTGCTTGGCAAGATCCTTTTTTCCATCTCAATTATCTAAAATGAAAACTACTTGATACCATGTACCATTCACTGAGCTTTACAGAGATGTTACAGGGTGTATTCCCAACACATACATAAATATATTGGGAATGCACCATTTTATTCCCTTCACTGAACTCCCATACATCACAGTTTGCTTTACAGCTGCCAAAAGAGATGAGAAAGAATCACATCCAGGCTATAAATCGTATCAGCCCACTGCAATTAAACACATAGAAATTCTAAATCCCAAAAACCAGACTTTGCAGTGATACAATTGCTGACTGCATCTCCCAAATACTCTATTGCTGCCCTTCAAACGTGCTTCCCATTTACAAGCTCACAGAAGCGACTTTACTGCCAATTCCTCCATTGATGGCACATTTTATTGACAAAATACAGCTGAGCCACCTAAAGCAATTTCAGCTACAGAATAACCTTTCACACAAGAAGTTAACCAGCTCCTCCATCCATTTGCAGTAGATTTAGATTAGCAAACACCACACAGACACATTCAGGTCCTTTGAACAGCCCGTTGATGGCTAAGGACAGGGTAATGTTAAACAGTATTTCATGCTCTGAGTTCCGGGAAGCAAAGCCTTCTGTGCTCAGAATTCAGAGGTCTGGATTCCCACTCTGCCACAACCTGTTTCACCTCCCTGTACCTTTTCTCCCCCATCTCCAGTTTCTCCTTTGTCTTAGCCCCCTCCTGCATTATAATTTTCTTGTTACCCTTGTACAAACGTTGGCTTAGTTTAAACAATGCAGATTAAACAAATAAAAAGCTGTCCAGTCTTCCCACAAGCTTAAAAAGCACCAGACATGCACAAATCCGTCCAGAGTGCAACCACTGGCAGGAGGTGATGCTTATAACAACCAGCCAGTCAAAGGGAGGCTGTGCAGCCACAGACTGACAAGTCTCCCATCATATAAATACTTCCAAAGCAGTAGACTCCAACATAAAATCATGTCTCTCTTTCCAATACAGTTGTATAAAACATTTGCTCTGTATTACTTATGAAAGAAATCACAAATCTTGAAACACGCCAAGACTTGGAGCTCCCTGTTAAAGAAACTTGCTAGGAAGAAAAAATTTTAAAAGCCACTTTTACTGTCAGGCTTAATTCTGCATCCCTGACAAGTCTATCTTCAAGTGAGTTTGCCTGATCAAAGATCTTACATTTGACCTCTCAGAATTTGTCCATAGATCACTCCAATGCAGGTCTGCCACCAGCTGCTCCCAACATCTGTCCTGTGCTGGCTCTCACACCCCCTTCAGCTCAGCCTGTGCTAAATAATTCCAGAGGTGGGTGGGAAAGGGGAGAGCCCACAGAGAAGCCATTCCCACACAGACCCACACAAAGCACATCCCATACCAGGCAGCCCAATGGGAACAGGTAAATTTGCTGTGAGATCTGCACCAGTGCAAACCCCAGGCAGAGACTGCTCAGCAGCATTTGGAATTGAACTGCAGCTTTCCAGAGAAACATTAGACATTACCAAGTGCAAATCCCTTCCCCCCTATGGACATGGCCAAGGCCCTGCATGGTCACATCACACAGTTCAGCTCCACTCTCAGCCTGGAGCACCCCCAGCACAGCAGTGCCAGACACCCCCAGGCTGCCATCAACTCCAGAAAACAGTTCAGCTGCAAAGGGATTTACCCCTGCAGAAGGTGGCACATGGGGAAACTGTTTTATCCTTGGGAGACTGGATGGCTTTGCATGAACTCCATGCAAAAGAACTCAGTACTCCCATCTAAGACCCTTTTACAGGTCACAGACTTGGGGGGCACACAGAAGTTGAAGCTACCTCTGTCCTATAGGAGCTTTTTCCAGAGCTCAGTTGGAAGTATAGAGCTGGTCATCTACTCCTCCACATTGGGAACTGACCAGAAACATTAAAAAGCAATTAAACCCAGCTCTAACAGATACCACAGAGAAGCTGAGAATCAACACATGATTTGCCCTGGCCAGAGAAGCACACAGAGCAAGGGAAGTCCTTGTGCTCACAAGATACCTCACACCACCACACCTGATGGCTGGGGGGCTGGATTCTCCTCAGCATGCAGCTGTTCCAGAGAGCTCAGACATTCCTTGCACTGCTGTTTTGGAGAGCACAGCTGTCTCATACTCTCAGGCACACAGGTGACACTTGGGGATGATCCTGAGCAGGGCTAAGAGTTGGTTTCAATGACCATTGTGGGTCCCTTCCAGCTCAGCATATTCTGTGGTCAGATGGCCTGTGATAGGTCTCATCTGTCCACATTTACCTTTCAATTCACCAGCACAATAACAATTTTTTTATGCTCTGTGTTAGTCACACAGTTCATACATTTCTCTGTGTGCTTCACTTCACTAAGGAGGTCACCTGATGCTTTTCTGACTATGCAATCCCCTGGTAACACAACAGCCCTGAGAAAGCACTACAAAACTGTGTGTCAGAATCTCCTAAAAAAGAGATACTTCTGTTGGAAGATGAGGGACATTATTGGTTGCTTTGCTCATTAACAAAAGCTGATCAAAGCCATACTCCTCCCTGAAGATGTTGCACTCCATAGGCTACTGCAGTTGTCTAAAAGAAGACAGTGGCTTCAGTCCAAACAGCCAGCACACAACAGCAACTTCTGCTTTGGTCCATTTTAAAAGCAGTCAGGAAGGCAGAGCACTCTCTGGTCGGGTGTTCTTGTCACTCCAGAATTGCTCAAGCACACCCCACACACTCTCCATTACAGGACCTCCACAGCCCTTCCAGTTCCCAGAGGGCACAAGGAGGCCTAAGCCAAAAGTCTCACCTTGTTAGAAGGCAGCTAACTCTATGTCCTAAAATTACAATGTATTTTTTCAAAGAGCTCTATCACCTTCCCAAACCCACATGTTTAATTTCCTAGGTCAGTACTCCAGTCGTTTTAGTAACACATTACGTGTCACCACATCATGTTCTTTCTGCTCAAAACAGACTTCATTTAATCAAACTCAGAATCTACTAGAAAAGCCAAAGAGAAACCCTCAGAAATTACCATCCTTACCTGCAGAGAAACAGCAAAACCAGCATCTCCTCACCCCTGTAAGAGGCTCAACCTCTTCCCCAGCTTCTTTTTATGCCACCCCAATCAAGTCAATATTGCTTCCACCTGTGAGAAATCACCCTGCTAAAACACATCAGCTGTGCCTAATGAGGATCCTGCCTACCCACCTGTAGTAATTTTAGTAGTGGTTTTTTTTACCTGTAGTAGTTTTAGTAGGGGTTTTTTGTCAACCCAAGACACCACCCATGTGAAGGGTTGCTTCCAAAGTCCTCAATTTCTCATTGAGAAATTGTTTTTTGCTTTCTAGTGTCACTTGCCTTACTACAGAAAACTCACAAGCCTATTTTATAAACACCTGAGGTTTATTGCACCACAAGAGATGCAACAAAATGCAATCCCTCTTATGAAGATTTCTTAGGAAATTGCAAAGATTAGGTTAATGTTTTCCATAAAGTTCCTAAATTGAAATTTTGTGTTATTATTTTTATGCTGTAAGAATTTAAATAAAGGCAAAATTCCCACTGTAAAGATTTTAAATGATTGGGAAGAAAATACATATGTTTAGAAGCTGGTTATTTAGAGTAACTCAGCTCCAAAAGGTCACACCTCTCCATACTCACACACAGACAGCTCCATGTGCCTGTGGAAGGAATTCACTCCCCCTGGGGAAGCCTGGCTGGTTCTGTGACCCCAGAGAGCTCTGCAGTAATGCCCTGGTAAAGCCGAACCCCCTTTACAACCACACAGTCTAGATCTGTACTTTCCCTGAGTTATTTTAGCAGCAGCACTGCCAGATCTCTGAGCAGAGGCTTTGCACTTCGTTCCAGTCTTTGCCACACAGAGATCCCTTTGAATGCACAGACCAAACAAGGCGGCAGGACCTGCAGTCAGAGGGAGATCTGAAGAGGAGGCCTTTGGTGAAGGGCACACGGCTCTTCCACTGAGCTGAAAGTCAAAGAGAATGCAGAAAGGAATAAATAATCAAAAGAACAGAAGC
Source organism: Hafferia zeledoni (assembly GCA_035583235.1). NCBI lineage: Eukaryota > Metazoa > Chordata > Aves > Passeriformes > Thamnophilidae > Hafferia > Hafferia zeledoni. The sequence continues at coordinate 3,460,921 of JAWWEV010000024.1, forward strand.
AGAATGAGTCTGGTAAGACTCCAAAAGGCACAGATCTATTCTGATAGTCCTACAGCACCAGGAAAACAAGATGTTTCTTTAGTTGTGTAAAGTCAATTTTGTTCTAATTTGTCAATTGTTGTTTAAAGACAAGTTTGTTCTATTACAAGGGAAGGAGAGCCTCATAATAACTGCAGGGGTTTTATTTTCTCCATTACTTTAATTTATCTCTTGTTCAAAAATGAGTCAAAGTTTTGTGGGCCCAGGAAACAAAAAAAAAGGAATAGCAAGTTTGGGCATCACCTCCTATCCCAGTGATGAGAGCAGTCACCTTGTCAGGAAAAAGATGTGTCAAACTCTTCCTCACAGGATCGTTGGGGAATTTACACGGATGAATCCTTGAATGAACCGAGGAGTGCAGCAGACACTGCCCAGGGTTGCCCCAGCAACAGAACATCGGAAGGCAAGATCCTGGGTGTGGGAACTGCATGGAGAGAGGCCCCTGTGGCAGGGCTGTCACTCCTTGCTAAGATTCCCAGGGAGATAAGTGACGCCAGTGGAAGGCAGGAGTCTCTCTGTCTCCCACATAAACCGTCATTCAGTTGATGGAGAACCCAGCATCTCCTTAGCATCTTTACAAGTTGGAAATAAAATGCAACCCAAGCCCAGGAGTTCAGGAAAGAGCAACAAAAGTCACTGGGAGTCATTGTGAGCAAAGATAAAATATGAAATATTTGACAGAAGTGGTCCCAGAGGGAAAGGCTTGGCACTCAAAAATAGGTGTATGCTGGCAGAACTAGGACAGCTTTAAGGATATCTTGAGGATGTGGGATGGAACAGAGACAATTTCTGAGGAACATCAGGGAAAAAAAAAAAAACAACCCTGAAAGGAAAGTACTTGGAGAGTGGAATTATCTTAAACACCTCAAACAACAAAGAGCTATCATCTCTTCTGAAACTGGACTGGAAGAAGTTTTAGGTACTGGAAATAAGAGATGAAAAAGAAACTTCCTGGAGATGGAAAGACAAGACCAATTAATCTCTCATTTGCCATGGAATTCCTTCAGGAGGCATCCTCAGCTTCCCAGTTACTGCACCTGAGCCTCAGGTTTGACCTTCTGGATTTGATATATATTGGTTCCAAGGGCAGGGCAAATGCCTTCCTACACCCCAATGGGCTGAACAGCTCAGTGAAACTAGCTCAATAGAACAGAAATCTTTCAAAATGATGAAATATTATAAGGGTGAAGGGAAAATAAAAGTAGAAATCATCAGAGGAAGTCATCTAGTCCATCCCAAACCTCCAGGCTGGGCTCTATCACAGGGATGAAGTGAGGGAGAAGGACTTTGGGAAAAACCAGTTTATCACTTATCCTTACAGCTACCCAAATGCCTGGACTATTTCCCTCTGGTCATCTAATTCCATGACTCCTTATCCTAAGCATGATGGGCAAAGAGGACAGAGATCACTGAGATCTCTTCCACAACCTTGATCTTGCTGCAATGGTTTGTGAGATTTGGGGGACTGCAGAGAGGACTGTCACAGGGATTAGAGGCTGGAAGTGATGCAGGTGTGGAGCACTGCATCCCTTCCCTTGGTTTCCTGACAAGCAGCAACTTTGCCATGGAATCCCCAACAGCATCAGCCTCTCTCGAGGGAACAGATATTTCACACCCACCCTGCAGATATGATAACCAAGTTATGGTACTTTCCAACTTTGGACAGGGAAGAAGCAAAAACTTTTTCAGCTCGCATCTCTCATGGTGTTCTGTAGCATCTCAGCGCCCGTTTTCCCGCAGCGTAAGGTTTGTCTGTTCTGAAGCTCCATCTCCTGGAGCCACGGAATTAACACAGGAACGGCTCAACTTTCACTGCAACAAGGGTGTAAGTTTAAGAGGAAAGTTTGTAAAGGCGTGAACCCTAACGGGGCAAATCTAAACATTATAAAGGTATCCCTGATTTCATTAATGCGGAAGATTATCTGATCTGTGGGTTTATTGTCTCGACCTTCGGAGCAGGGATCTGTGACAGGGTTGCTGTGGCAGCTCCTCTGATGTCTCATCACATCCCACGTTCCCGAGGCGGCCTCTGCCGGCACTTGGTTGTCACTGTCAGCTGTCCCAGATCTCTCCTCCCCTGGGCACACCGAAATACCAGCCTGACCTTCGGGGGAATGCCGCTTTCCAGCGTCTCGAGTTGCCCCTCGTGCTCTGCCCCGTGTCCGGAGGCAGCTCCGCATCTCGGGTTTCCCATCATAAGAACGAGCTGGCACGCAAGTTCCTCGCCCTGCTCACCTATCCAAGGAATCCACGTCCTTCCCATTGAATATGGGCGTGTGTGAGCTGCGTGACCTCAGCACCAGAACCAGTCTGTGCTGGGCTGAGTCTCCATTCTTGCTATCCTGGTGTTGATGCCACTGAACGGGATGGTCCAAATCCCCCCCTACCGGTTCTGTCTGCAGGGACAGAACATCCACATTCACCTGGAGACACAGACCTGTCCCACAGAATCACACAATGGTTCAGGGTGGGAAGACAGACCTCTGGAGATGATCCAGTCAAACCCCCCAGCCAAGGCAGGGTCACCTGGAGCAGGTGACACAGGAACATGTCCAGGTGGGGTTGGAATGTCTCCAGACAGGGAGACATCACATCCTCCCTGGGCACCTGTTCCAGTGCTCTGCCACCCTCAGTGTAAAGAAGTTATTCCTCATGGTGAGGTGGAACTTCTTGTGCTTTAGTTTGTGGCCATTGCTCATCCTGTCACTGGGCACCACTGAACAGAGTCTGGCACCATCCTCCTGGCACCTGCCTTGGAGATATTTATGTGCATTAATGACAGCCCCTCTCCATCTACCCTTCCTAACCCAAAACCTCCAGTCTGCAGGAGACGTGTTGCTAGAAAGAATGTTTTGTGACAGGTTGTAGGAATCCTGGAAATAAGGTGCCTTTTGTCTCAGGACCTGCTTGCAGATACAGAAATCCAGATAAAATATTCCATAAACTTGTTACAAGGTATTTCATAAACTTGTTACAACAAGATATTCCATAGACTCATCCCCACTGCCAGCCTGTGGGAGAGGCCCAGGAGCAAAGAGATTCACCACAGGCACAGGGATCACAGGTGGTGACACAGCTCTGCGTGCCCATTGCAGAGCTGGACCTCTCCATTAACCACACAGAACCACATCATATCTGGAAGGAATTTGCTGGCATGATCATCCTTGAGGCCAGTGAGGATGAAGAGCTGATGAACAAAAGTTTAGTGGTTACCTGACAAAACGGGTCTCCCATTGGTAGTGGAGGGTGTAACCAGGATGCTGTCAGCAATCCATACCCCATCCAGGACTGTCTTGCTGAGACACAGAGCTGCAAATAACCTTTAAACCCTTCCTAGAACTGCACTGTATGAATAAAAAAGCCCAAGGATTGCAGAAGGGTGTTCTGTACACTTGCAGTCAATGGAAGGCATTTGTTCTAGCAAAAATCCTTTTTTTTTTAGGAAAAATCTTTTTTTTTTTTTTTTTAAATAAATCATTGTGTTGCCCCTTAACTGTTGCAACAGAAAATTCATGTAACTAAGATTCTGTCAGGCTTCGCCTCTCATTTGGTTTTTTCCCCTCACGTAAAGTAGCTAAAAATTAAAGTTTATTTCTTTTGTACTAGATTGAGGACAGTCACAATGTACCTTCCAACTTACTCTTCTGGCTGGGAGCATTTCCTGCTGACATGTCTGAAAACAATGCTTGATTCTGCAGAGGTACCTGAGCCTTGGAAACCCACAGAACCATTTTTGTATTAAAAATGAAATTCACTTTGTTGAAGCCAGCAGTAGATCTAAGAGGATTTAAGAAAGAAATCCAAAATCCATGCTGAAGTTTCCCCTAGTGCATTCAGGTATTTCCTGAGGTTTAAAAATCAAGGCAGACTGAGCATCTTGGATACTAGAAGGAAGTACCTTTTAATAAAAATTTGTTTTGTTTTTACATCAAGAGCAGAATTAAGAGCTGATTTCAGCCTTGTACTCTGAAAACCAAATTCAATTTCACTCTTTATATTCTGGCCCCATGAACAGTTTTTAATAAGAAATACACCCACGAATGCTATAAAGCACCTGCTGCCTGGTTTTCTGGGGTTTAACACATTTCCTGTTAGGAGGCAAGTACAACACTCAACTTGGCTCCCTGCAGGAACACAGAATCATGGAATCACAGAATGGTTTGAGCTGGAGGGGACTTTAAAGCACATCCACTCCACCCCCTGCCATGGGCAGGGACACCTTCCACTGTCCCAGGGTGCTCCAAGCCCTGTCCAACCTGGCCTTGGACACTCCCAGGGCTGGGGCAGCCACAGCTTCTCTGCCCAACCTGTGCCAGGGCCTGCCCACCCTCACAGGGAGGAATTTCTTCCCAATATCCCATCTAAACCTCTTTCAGTTTGAAACGACACACTCTGGGGTGTGCATAATCGAGGAATTCAAAGCACGTTTTGTTTAATACAGGCACACAGAACTAAGATCTTTACTGAGGCCAAAGCATGATTTCAATTTTCACTGGCCAGTGAAGTTGCAGACAGAGAAATGGATCCACATCTCAAAGTTCTCCTGCAGGAGTGGCACTAACGCTGCCAAAACAAACATCTGGAAAGATCACAGGTGCTTAAAGAACAAGTTTATTGACAATATCGTCACAAATAAACAATCTAAAAGAAAATTTCAGAAATCTCTAAACTTAGAAATCTTAAAATTTTCTCATTGGCAAAATATTAAAAAAAAAAGAAGAACTGTAAGATGTCACTATATTCTTAAACTTTCCTAATTTCAACATTTTGGTTCAGTCCTTTAATTTCGTAACACACATCCAACCCTTCAGCACAATGAAAATGAGTCAAAGTACAATTTTCCTTCTTTAAGGGGATCTCGATCAATAAGATTGTTTGGATTTTTTTGCAAGCATCTCCCTGAATCCTGTCTGCTCACAACTTGATGGGTAACATCAGCAAGAAATAACTTCATGAATATTCTGAGCCAAATTAATTCTGGTAGTAATCAGAACCTAAACTTCCCCCAAACGATACAAAGCAGACCATGTGGTACAAGAAACTATCAGCATGCATTTTAGAGGTCATTTTCTGTACTTCAGGTACATGAACTTAAAACCAAAGAGGGACAATTGTGATAAAAATGTACTCAGATATTTCATAACATTAATATTTATTGCTTTATATGAATACTGTATTGAAAGCCCAAGCATTCAGTTTACACACAGAAATTATACAATTATATACCGTTTCACAATGGCAGTGAGCACTCATTACAATCTACAAAAAATCTACTTTACAGAAATTTAAAAATTCTAAATATCAAAAAGGTACAGTTGAAGAAACAGGTATAAATTTGGCAGCCAGTAATTGTGACTGGGAGGTTGCAGCTTGCATGTCTCTAAATATGGAAACTGGAAAATATTGAGTTTAAAGCAGTAGTTTGTGCTTTGAGCTGGTTTGAAAAAAACGTAACACTGGCTGTCAAAGTAGCATGTTCAAAAATATTTAGTTCACTTCCAAAATGTTATACAAATCGTGGTGATTTCTATGCCCCCCTGAACCTTCCACTGCAGTGCTGCGATCAGACCGATGCCATCTGCCAACCTCAGAGCAATTCTGAGACTCCTCTACAATATTCACAAAGCTCCAAGAAGCTCAGAAAAGGCAAGTACCTGCTCATTTCTTCCAAGGTATTTTCTTATTTTCAAATGTTTCTTCTACAAAAGTTTAAGCTAATGTTTTAATTACGACGTTCTCAACATAAAGCACATTTTCTCATAAATAAATGAAATCCTTTCACTCAGGCACCTCAGAAGAATACAAAAATGTTGTCATCGGAACAGTTCTCTTGGAATGTGTTTACTCTGGTGTTTTCAACAATGTTAGTATTTCCAGGGTTTCACAGGGGCCAGATTTCATTTGTTTTATTTTTCCAGAGGCAAAACAAAGTGCCTTGAGAGGTGAACTCAGTCTTTTCCTATAGAAAAAGTATTTGCTGTGTTTATCATTTATAGAAACAGAAAAATATACCCTTTCCCCCCTCGAACAGCGAGGGTACACACAGGTGTGCATGCGTGCATACAGATGTGTGTGTGAAATGTAACACATTTTAAACACACAACAGAAGGTTTCATAGTGTGTATTCAAATAAAAATCTGGAAACCAGCCTGAAACCCCATTATTTCGCATGTCAAATGTTGAAACTGTAACCAAAATATGAAGTAACTGCTATAGCTGTCAGAAAAAGACAAGACAAAAAGCTTCCTTGCTTACATACAACTAGGTGTGGTGATCTCCAAAAAAGTTGTCAAAATTATAATTACCTTCCAGTTTAAAAACTTTTATTCTAAATAAAAAAAACTATACACAAACCACTGATTTGACCAAACGAAAGTTCAGCGGTAAGCAGGACCTGAAGGAGCTGGTATTCACAGTTCTTATCATGTACAACTCTTTCAAGGTTCAATCCATGGAGAAGTTTATTTTACAACCTGCTTCTTTTTGTAAAACTAAAGGTCCACTTTATTACATAAAATTATTTATACAGTGTAAAACCGGAGCCTTATGGAAAATACTGCATCTAAGTTTGTTTAAATTAGTCTTGCTCCATCGGTTCCTCTGCAGCTTCTGTGGCTTCGTCACTGTTTTCCATCGGGGTCTCTGAGGAATTTTCTGGAGTTTCACTAGCATAGGACCCCAACTCTTCTGTTTCACTGCAGTCAGCTCCACTACTGGCAGATCCACTCATTTCAGGGTCATCCAAGTGCAAATCCTTCTCTGCCCTCGCCTGCTCAGACTCCTCCATGCAACTGCTCTCCTCAGAGCTCTCTTCGGTCACACCTGAGGGTTCAGTGTCTTTGTCTTGATCTTTTCTGTCTGCACCAACGTTCCTGGGAGACATGAAGGACTCTGGAAATGGGGAAAGTAAATATTATTAAAGCATTTTTAAACATACTTTGAGCCTGCTACTTTCCACTCCCAGCTGTGCCAAGCAACACTTCACAGCACAGCCAAGGACAGGAAAAACAATCACCGACTTTATTAGATGTAAAGTATTAGCCACCTTCATGAGGACATCCAAACTGTCCTAATATACCATGAAATAAAGTCCAGTTATTTTATTTAACTGGTAGCTTCACTTAATTAAGCTTCAGTGGATAAAGACACATCTACCAAGTGACTTTTCCTTGCTTCCCCACATCCTTCATTTGCCTTCAGAAACATCTTTTACAAATGATGAAAACATGACTGTTTCAAGTGTGCAGTCACCATGATCTACAGGAACACTCTACAAATACATGAGCCATAAAAAAATAAAATTTTTAAAAAATTACAACTTTGTAGAATATGTAAAAATAGGTTAGTCTCTTAACTGCAGGGTGTTTTTTTTTTTAATTTAGGTGCTAAGTTAGGTAATTATTCCAATAGGACGTGGAGAGATTGTTGCTGTCTCCTCGGTGAAAGAACATAGAACTTTTAATCTGTATTTGAGTAATTTATATTATTAATAAAGACAGTCAAACACAGGTATGGCACATCTCACTCCTGGGGAAGGGATGATATCACCTGATGATACCCTAAAGTAGGGATTCCCAAATTCTTGGTGCCACCCTGATTTAATTTACTGCCTAAGAAAGTACTGTAGGTTTTTAATTGATTTGTAGGGCAAAGGAAAAATAAAAAGCAGAATTCCTAAATCCTGCAAAATTGAAGTACAAACAAACAGCTCATCCTCATGCACAACTGGAGACACTCAGCCAGCCCAACACACCATTCTCCAGCAAAGAAAATCCCAGCTCCTCAGAAAATGCACCAAGACAATCCAATCTGAAGTACCTTCCTCCTCTTCTCCCGTACAGCGCTGTCTGGCACAAGGAGCATCTTTTTCTTTATCCTGAGACGTAGAGGATGCTTCTGTTTCTTCCCCCATGCCTGAAGAGACTTCACTGGAGGCAGTTTGGTTTGGTGTATCTCTGGCTTCCCCTTCCTTGTCAAATTTAAGTCTTTTTACCTCATGTCCTTCTGCTTGTGCAGGATCATCCTCAGAGTGCTTGTTTTTCACTGGGCTGCTCTGAGCACCTTCTGACTCAGATGCTGGTGATTCACTGTAAGCAAGAAAAGGAGCTGTAGCTTTTCTTGAAGAAAAACATTCTGTATCTTGTCACACTTTATAAAAAAGTAGCAGCTACTTCGATTTAAACACTCCATAAGAAGTAACAGTAGAACTCACTTATTACATAACAGAACCTCCAAGCCACCACTCCTGACTTAAGACTCCAACACGTATTCCTTGGATGGCCTCTTTTACACTATTTTTTAAATGTAAGTAAAAAAATCTGAGAATAACAAAAACTCAGAATACATTCCTCCTCACAAACCTGTGTTTCTTCTCCTCTGTCTGCTGCAAGCTTGGCTCTTTATGTTCTGTGCTGTCTGGCAAACCGTTTGTTGTCATTGGAGTTGACAACGAGACCTTCGTTCGATTTACTGGTCTGGGAGTTCCAGGGCCGTTCACATTAGATCTTTAAAAATAATCATAATAAACAGTTAACTCAGCCTTTCAGTAATTTGTTCCTGTTTGGCAGAAAGCAGCTATGCCCTTGTGTAAAAGATCAAGGAAACAAACCAAATAGGTCAGGTGATTTGCTGTGTTATATGGAATAAAACATTTCTTGCCTACAATGTGCAAATTATGATGAAAAATTTAAATAACAAAAAAATTCTCAACAATGAGGTTACAAAAGATCAAAATATATCATAATTATAAATCATAGAATCGATTGGGTTGGAAAAGACCTCCCAGATCATCAAGATCAACCCTTGATCCAAGCCCACTGTGATCACCAGCCCAGGTGATCACCAGGCTGGTGATCACAGTGGGGTTGGATCAAGATGTAGTGGATTCTCACTCAGTGCCACATCCATAGAATCACAGAATGGATTG
>JAWWEV010000024.1:3487970-3505407 GCA_035583235.1 Hafferia zeledoni
AGGTTTTTCAACTGAGCTTGGCCGTGGCACTGAGTGCCATGATCTGGTAAAGGGACTGGAGTTGGACCAAGGGTTGGTACTTGATGATCTCGGAGGTCTTTTCCAACCCAATCCATTCTGTGATTCTACACCAAACACCAAAGCAAGCAGGCAGTGAGGGGGGCAGAAGATCACTGAGCTGGTTACAGACACTGCACAACTGCAGCAGGAATTAAGGCAGTGTGTCTGCTCCTGGAAAACAGGCCATGGGGGTGGAATGTGACTGCCAACCTCATCCAGGGGAGATGACCCTTCTGAGGGCGAGGGCTAAGAGGTTCTGGTCCCAGGATGCTCCAAGGGAAATGTTCTTCCCAGTGCTTGTGGTTCAGCAGTGAAACGGAGCCAAATAGGCCATGGAATTGCCATCGCTGGAGATTTCCACAAGTCCTGGACAAAGCCCTAATCAATTTCAACTCCCTTTGGAATCAGCTCCCCCTGAGCACAGGGTCTGCAGGCAGCACCTCCAGAAGTGCCTTCCAACTATTCTATGATCACCACACCGATGTCTCTATTTGCTCTACAATTACTTGTGTTTGCTCTACAATTATCTGTACATTTATTACACTTGATTCAAGACACTACACAGAAAAACACTGATGTTGGTCCTCAAGGAAACAAGCAAAGACAAAACTTCTGTCTCCAGGCTCAGATGAGGTTTAAATGAACATCTCAGATCTTCCAGGGAAACTCTGAGGAAAAGATTTTGCTACATGAAGAAATAAAACCAGGATGTATTTTAATGGCTGTTTATGCTGCATTGACTCAGGGCAAGAACTGCTGTAACTGCATCACATCCTGGCCAGGCCAAGATCTCTGCTTAAGCCTACAAGTATTTTACAGTCAATCACTTCTGCCTATAAACTGTTTTTCTACAGATTTTGGTACTTCACTACTTATTTCTGGATTCCTTTGCTGTCAGGAAGCATCTGTATTCTACTTTCCACTACAGTAAACCATTAAAACTGCACTTTATATGTTCCCTGCCCCAGGGCAGGAGTGGGGAAATGCAGAGACTTCAAGTTTTTTATTGCTTTTGTTTTCTAAGCTTTATTTTCCACTTTAGAAAAATCCTAATTTTCCTTTCCAGTCCAACAAATTGGGATTTTCTTGGTGAAGTACCTAAATAAATGGTTTTAAAACATTTGTGCTATTGAAGGGGCACAGTGATTTTAAACAAAATTCCCTAAGAGATAAAACATTTTAAATACAGGACACAAGGTCACAATTAATAAAGGATTTTCATATCTATTTTTAAGAATTCTTCAGAAACAACAAAAAAAAATCTCACTACTGTATTTCACTTCTAGTACTGTGTCTTCCATCCCACCTCTTAAGGTGGTTTCTAATTCAGAAAAATTGGTAAGTGGTTTTCTTATGCAAAAAAAACAGCACAAAAACATATCCTGTTTTCAAAGGTCTTTCAGATAAAACATCAAGACCAACAAATTTCCCCTCTCTTCACTTTCCTCAGTTTTTTACAAGTCACACCGACCTGTTACAAACTAGAGACAGGAGGTTGTAACAATCCTCTCTGACTATAAGTGATCTCACTGAGGAAATTCCATGTCAGTATCTCAGTAAAGTCAGAGGAGTCCATCACTCCTCTGAAAGGAAAAAAAAAAAAAAAAAAAAAGTCCTAAGACTCAAGACAAGTTTAAAAAAGGTTGAACCATAAACTTTACACTGCACCCAAGGCTCAGTCTTACCATAGCAACTCTTGAGAAACAAACACACTCTGAAGCAGCCAGGAAGTCAGACTTTTGCTTCTGTCACCTCTACTATAGGAAGTTTAGACTGGCTTTTGTAAACATTGGTCATAATCTCACAAGTGATTGAGTGAATGGTTAACTTTGCACAGGAGGAAAGCTCTAACTTCAAAAAGATGAAGTTACTGCCCATGATTGTACAATCAGGATTTCACTGCACAGCACCAATAACACCACTGAGCCTACACTGACAGCATAGCCAAAATTCGCAATGTTTTTACTCCACACCTTCCTGGTGAATGAAAAAGCCCTTTAATGACAATAAAGACACATTCTAAGTCTTATCAAGGCTGCAGTGGCTTTACCATCTCTCTCCCTTTGCTCCTCCCCTCCAGCACCTCCTCAGCTGTGCTGGACTGGGGCATTCCCAGGGCAGAACCCCCCGGATCCTGTCACACAGAGAGTCCCACCCGAGCCATTTCCTGCCCGAGGCTCCCAGGCGGCCACAGAACCAGCCCCAGTGAAACAGTGACACACAGGCAGCACCAGCTGCTCCCAGGAGAAATCCCAGGACGATCAGAGCCTCACCCAGACCTGCACCTACCTGTTCCCAGCTCCCTCAGATGAATAAGCACTTTGGCACACGTGGGGGCAGGGAGGTAACAGCGACCTCGAGGACCTGAGCCCGTGCCTTCCACCTGCTGAACCAGCCACATGTGCCACATCACGCCTCGAGGAGAACCTCGACAGGCATCCTGATTTACTTTATTAGTATCTCCTCAAACTAAGTTTGCTAATTGTTGACAAGAGCTGTGTCTAGAAGAGGAATGGAGGGTGAGAACATTTAACCAGGATGCAGACTGCAGTGTATCCTAAAAATCACTATTCACCATGAAGTTAAAAAGCTGCCAGAAGCCCCATGAACATGATATAACTCTCCTATAAATAATAAAGCTGAAATATTTCACATTTCCCTTGTCCTGCTTTGCCTCAGCCCTCACTTCCATGGTGCTTTTTGTTTGCTCTTTCAGGAACAGGCTGTGACTGAGATCCAACAATGAACTCTGCAAACCATTGATGCAATTACCTCTGACTTAACCACACTCTGTTTTTCTTTAAACTATACTCTGAACTTTATAAAAATCCTGATAAATGTCCCTGCAAACTATTATTTTAACTTCTCATTCCAAGGTATCTATTTTTTACTGGTTTAGATTTCTATTAAACAAAGACAGTTTTGTGGAAATAAAGAATATCCAGCTCTATTTAAATTTCTGTGTATTTGGTAGGCTTGAATATTGAAAAATACTTACACAGGCATCAAGCTGTAGTAGCTTAAAAATACATTAAGTTCTTCAAATGCACATTAAGGATCTTTCCATGAATGATTCCCATGAGATTTTAGTTTTTACTCATTTTTTCCTGATATTTTGATACACATCAGTGAAAGCACAAGCATGTCTGATGAAGAAATACAGACTCTGGCAGATAATGGGAAGCAAATTTAACATTAGAGAAGAATATTCCCATGTCTGTCTCCAGATTTTATTAGATACTTCTGAAGTTCATATCCAACAAATTGTTTAAAAACAATTTAATTCAACTGAAAGGGTCAAAGAATGCTGAAAAGAGCTACAGAGCTTTAAAAAAAAGTCTAAGGAAAACCTGGAAACAGAAGGCAGGGTCTGTCAGCTTCAGATGACAGATTCCAGTTCAGGTTTAAGTTTGTAAAATTAAAATAAAAATAATAAAAAATAAATCTAGATGTTCTAAGTGAAAATAAATCAGGCATTTATTCATTCTCCAAACTTCAGATCAGAACTCATTTTTTCCCAAGAACTTGCCCCTACAAAATCCTTTTTTAAAATTACTTTGAAATATATGCAATAGTAGCAGTAACAACAAAAACAATCTGAAGAAATATCTCAGAACAGGAAAAATATTTCAAACACATGGGCTTATTGTGGTATGTTTTTTCTGTATAATAAGAACTACACCAAGATATTGAGCATTACAGCCGTGCATGTCTGCTGAGCCTGAGCCTGCTATTCAAAGAGCAAAGTACATTTCAGAATTTGTTTTTCTTCCTAAACCATTAATCCAAGCAGCACTCGCAAGATACAAAAAAAAAAAAAAAAAAAAAAAAAAAAAGAAAAACACCAAACCCACAAACCTCTCACAAGTTAGAGGGACTCCAGAAACCCAAACAAAGCCCCTGTGGTCACTGCTTGCTCACAAAACACTGGTAAAAGCACATCCCTCCTGCTGGGGCCGCAGGCTGGCACTAGGCCTGGAAAACACGGAGCGCCAGAAAGTGAGCCCAGCCCAGAAACGCAGCCGGGGAAGCCTCTCCCCTTCCTGCCAAATAGTGAGCCACAGGAAGTCACCCAGAGCGGCAGCGACTCCTCATCCCCGACCGGGAGCGGCTCCTCATCCCTGACCGGCTCCTCATCCCCGACCAGGAGTTCGGCTCCTCCCCCTGCCTCGCACCTCCAGATGGCAGCGGAAGGAAGGCCAGGAAAAGGGAAACCCCGGTGCGAGCTGAGAAGAGGGGAATTCACCGGAGTTCCCACTCATCTCTGCAGAAAACACCTCCCGGTCCTCCCCTCTCCACCCAGAGCACTCGGACACGATCCCAGCACGGACACAGAGCCCAGAGAGAAATAACCTGAGCCACTGGTATCTCTATGTAAATAATACAATTAGGTACTGCAAGCACAGTTATTACAGTAAGAAACTGCAACAGGGTAAACCTGCCATTTACAAAACCTGAATCTCACTTAAAATGAAGGAAAAGCAACAGGTTTTTACTGTAGTGAGCAGGATCAGTAAGACCTGACAGACACCCCTGAGCAAAGCCTGTACAAGAAGTCTCCTCCCATTAGTTAGTTAAAACTACCAGGAAACAAAACTAATCAAACCAAAATTATGGGTACTAAGGAAAATTTGTTTAGTTCACTGAAGGAACCTACAGGCAAAAAGAGAATTCTGGTAAAATCTCACTGATTTAAAATAGAAAATTCTTATAAACCACAGGTGAGGACCACCAAAACAGTCACACTTACATCGTCTCTCCAGTCTTAGCAACATGACAGAGAAATTGATCCAGGATTGGACACACTTCCTTCTTTGCTCTCTTCTCAAAATCTGTTGGCATGAGAACGACACAAAAAGAATGGTAAAAGAAGACGGGACAGAACAAAAATTCACAATAGTTAGCTGTTTGCTTTAGGTATCAGCACAGCTCCCACACAAACACTGCCGCACTCTCACAATGCTCCGGCTGTTCCCAAGAGCTCCACCAGCTTTCCCAGCCCTGTAAAACACTTAATATTTTTCCAGTGGAGAAACTGCACGCATCAGAGTATCAAAAGTTGATTTGCAACTTCTTTGGAGCAGCTACACCAGAGAAAGAGGCCGATTTCCTCAGGCTGAGCCTAGCACAGGGTGGGCTGGGGAGGGAGAAGGGTACAGGTCCGGGCAGGGCCGGGGTGCGGGGGAAGGGCCCGGGACGCGGGGGGAAAGGGCAGGAACGCGGGGGAAGGCGCTGGGATACGGGGGGAAGGGGCAGGGACGCGAGGGAAAAGGGCAGGAAAGCGGGAGAAGGGGCGGGCAGCGCGGTGAGCCCCGGGCCCGGCGGTTACTGACCCCCCTCACGGGGCCCTGAGGGTCGTTGGGCAGCGGGACCGGGGGCTCTGCCCTCCCCTTCCCCACAGCGACCCCCGGGCTCTCCCCGCCCTGCGGGACCCCTCACAGCGAGCAACGCCCTCCCCACAAGGCAAGCGGGGAAAGGAGGGGACCCGCCGCCCTCCGCGCGGGGCGCTCCCCCCACACCGTCTGAGGAACCCCCGTCCTCCCTCAGCGCGGGGACAGCGCTCCCCACGCCCCGCCGCCAGCCCCTCTCGCCACCTTTCAGCGCCTCCTGCAGCCTCTCGACGTCCATGGTCCGCCCGGGCGATGCCCCCGCGGTTCGGCGCGGCTCCCCCGCCCCAGCCCCGCGCAGACCGGGCCGCACTCGCTGCCAGACCCCCGCTCAGCGACGCTCCAACATGGCGCCCGCGCCGTGCCCGTGCGCGGCCCCGCGGCCACAGCGCCCCGCCCATCGGGGGCGGAGCCAACGGGCGGGGCGGGCCCGAGCGAGGGGCGGGGCCATGGGCGGGGCCATGGGCGGGAGGGCGGCGGCGGGTCTGCCCTTCGGCTCCTTCTGCTGGCCCTCCTGGCCCTGGGGCCCTCCGGCCTTTCGGCTCCCTCGGCCCCTGGGGCCCTCCTGTCCCTCGGCTCCCGCTGCCCCTCGGCACATCCTGCTCCCCCTGCCCTTCGGCTCCTCCTGCCCCTCGGCCCCTCCTGCCCGCAGCTCGTCTCCCTCACTCCTGCTCAGCCACGCAGATCCTCAGGGAGCTCTTGTGCCTTCCTCCCGCTTAGGCTGAGGGCCACTGTGGCCACTGTGCTTCCCTGCCTTCACCATCAAATCGCTGTTTGTGCAAATCTCTCTTTTATTGTCCAAGAAGATCCTGAGTTGGAAGGAACCCACAAGGATCATCCACTCCAACTCCTGGCCCTGCACAGACACCCCAACAATCCCACACTGTCCAAACCCTCCGGGAGCTCTGGCAGCCTTGGGGCCGTGCCCACTGCCCTGGGGGAGCCTGTTCTGTGCCCACCACCCTCTGAGGGAAGAAGATTTAATCCAAACCTCCCCTGACAGCTCCAGCCCTTCCCTCAGGTGCTGTCGCTGGTCACAGAGCAGAGATTGGAGCTGCAGGCCCTGGTGAGCTCTGCCCTCAGTCTCCTCCAGCCCAACACACCGAGTGCCCTCAGCTGCTCCTCAAGGCCCTTCCCCATCTTGTGTCCCTCCTTTGGAGGCTCTCTGTTATCCAAGGCCATCTAAGGACGCTCTTCCCACCAGCCTGGGATGCTCCCCTGGCCCACCCTGTGCCAGCACTCTGCTCCAAGGCAGAGGATGTGGAGACCAGGCAGAATTGTCACTCCTTCCTGGACAAGGTCCCCAGGAGAGGCAAAGAGCAGCCAAGAGACTGTAGCCCAGACCTCTCAACTAACTGGAAAAAAATTCACAGCAAATCATTTTTTCCTTCTGTTTTCAAAGGTGAAACATCTAAATATAATCCTAGAATACAAAAAGCTTGTGGGTAGTTTCATCATCAATTTGTTGTGTGATCTCAGGCAAAGGGGTGAGGCAATCACACCTCAGCTTCTTCATTAATGAAACAGAAATGGTAATTACTGCTCATAAGGTATTTGACACACCTTGTAATAACAATGTACACAGAGAGGATGATTCCATTTTGTGTCAGTTCCCAAACTGCTTATATTCATTGAGCTCCAACAATGAGAAAAATCACCTTGTTGGGGAAGATGTGGTGCTTTAAACATTTAACTAAAGAACAATGTGAAACTGTTTTACAATCCAGATTTTGTTTTTCTTCTTGCGCTAAACTCACACAAAGCCCCATTCACATTTACATTTTAGATTTCTTCTAAGCCTCTGCAAAACATGTATTTTGAGAGTGGTAAGACTGTCCAACCCCTGGGCATGGATCAATAATTTAAATGATGGGGGGTATAGGACCAGCAGATACTTCTACCCTCAGTAATGCAGCTTAAATTAGTTATCTAGAGGTCCCTGACCCAACCTGATTTAAAGCAGTTTCATTCATTGATGTGTGACAGCAATTTGTAAGGTATTTCCACCCACTTTGAACCAAAATTGATTGTTGTGCTTTGAAAAAATCTGTAGCAATTCAATACAGCATCAAGCAGCAGAATCCATTGAGAACAATAAGAAAATGAGAACAATTATGTTTCAAGTCCCCCTTAGGTCTCCAGAAAACACTGTACATCAATACACATCAAAGGATTTACAAAAGGAGTGCAAGGATTTTGTCTGGTTTGGGTTTAATTTATAGCTGCAGAAACTCGAGTATGGTACAATCAAATGACCCTAAAAATTGTGTCTCTGTATTCCATTCAGAATGGAAGTTTTTTGGGTTTTTCTTTGAAATGTATCACAGGCACTTTGAGACAAATGATGTCCCTCCTCTAAGAAAATGACTAGAAATCTTTAATATACTTCAAAAAAATCTGGAAGACTTGGGAGTATTGAAAGATCAGAACAGCTCACATGCAGTGCCTTAAAAAGAGGCCAAAACCAGAAAAATGGTATTTGTGGGAGCTGGTGTTTATTTTGAAAGACTACCCACAGGAACAAGGAAGAGCTGGATGTGATAAACACTCCTGGCTTTACCTGGGTCAGCTCCTGCCCCCTGCACTGACACACATCTGTTTTTCAAGGTACCTGCTTTGCACAGTTCTGATCCCCACAGCAGGGAATTCACCTGTTCCAGAGGGATTCAGGAAAGATGTTTGCAAGAGCAGGTCTAGAAAAAGGAGATGTGCCATTTCTGCGTCATTATTTCAGTGTTACAAAATATTTCAGTTCTAAGACACTGTTCCACATTTTAGGACTATACTGTAGTTTTCACAAAGTAACAGCAGCAATTAAGGTACTTTTATAGAAATGTAAAAGTCAACAGAAAATATTTTACCTTGAAAGAAAACATTAACAAAGTGCTTTGTTCATCTTCAATGCTGACTCCCATTTGGGTGTTTTGTCTCCATTTTCATTTCAAAGGAAGTGTTGACAGTTTGGTTTTCACTCCAGTCCAGAAGGAAAGCAAAATTTCCAACGGGAGGTGCAGCCTGTGTGGATCCCAGAGCAGACAGGGAATGTTTCCAGCCTCCAGAGGGATGACCCATGTACCTGTCCCATCCCATCCCACCTCTGGAGGGGAGCTCAGTGTTTGTATTTGACTGTGCCTGACAGAGAAAAACATTCCCTGACAGCTGGCTCTGACAGTTGATGAAGTGTCCAGATTTATCCTAGTTATTACAGTCTCACATTTTTTTCAGTTCGTTGTACTTTATTCTCAGCTTGGAAAAACTCTCTTCTCCCCAAAGCAATACTGCCTGGAACGACATTTCCCAGTGAAATCCCTTGGATCACTGGCCAGTGTGATGGTGGAGGGTGTAACACACATCAGCCAGACCAGAACAGTGTCAGCACTGGGCAACTGGTTTGGCTGAACAGACAGCCCGGGCAGGAGCTGCTGTCACACAGAGGTGTCACACCAGAAAAACACAAGTAGGGAAGGGAAATGATGCTAAAGGACCTTCAAGGAGCAAAAGATAACAGAGAAATAGTGAAGAGTAAAAGGTAAAACTTCAGTTTCCTTTGAGACCAGGTTTTGATCTACATCCACCATAACACAACTGGAGCTGCAGCATGATACATGAGCACTTTGGGGAAAGGTAAATGTATTTGTCTCTTTATATCCAATATCATGCTCTCTCACTACAGTAAAATTGTAAAAGAGGAACATTTATCTCTGTTCCACGCTGTCATACCCTGTATACATATGCTGTAACATCACTTCTAAACTTCATCCCAGCCGGACCCAGCACACACAAAATCTTGTATTTAAAAGAAAACTAGCAAATTACAGAGCTTGCTTAAATTTCATTTATTTGTACTGTAAGCCAAAGGAGCACCCTCAAGCCAGAAATGCACTGCTCAGCCTCCTTGGGGGCTACAGCAGTCGGTGCACTGGTCAAAGGAACACACAGAGACAGCTCAGTGATAGAGAAAAGGTACATTTTTACACACACACACTCATGTTGTGTTCACACACACACACACACAAACACACACACCCCCCTTTCCAGTCTCCACTGTGAGCAAAATGCTGGTGAGCTCTATCCAAGCCCACCTTGTAACATCAGACAAACAACACAAATCCCCTGCTCTTACAGAAATGAGGCCACCAAAGGGCACGCTGTAAAATGAGCATTGCTTTGGGCTCAGGGGAGGGGCTCAGCAGCTCTGCACAGAAAGCCCCTGTTTATCTGTCTTGCTCAAGTTCAAATGAAATACAGCAAAGTGAAACCTTGCATGTCTGGCACTGGTGGGGCAAGGCCTGGGTGACACTGAGCTCTGCTCTGCCCCCAGGAGCAGGATGGACAGTGCCCTGTGCCTGCAGGAGGATGGACAGTGCCCTGTGCCCCCAGGAGCAGGATGGACAGTGCTCTGTGCCCCCAGGAGCAGGATGGACAGTGCCCTGTGCCTGCAGGAGGATGGACAGTTCTCTGCCCCCAGAAGCAGGATGGACAGTGCTCTGTGCCCCCAGGAGCAGGATGGACAGTGCTCTGTGCCTGCAGGAGGATGGACAGTTCTCTGCCCCCAGAAGCAGGATGGACAGTGCCCTGTGCCCCCAGGAGCAGGATGGACAGTGTCCAGCACTGCTGGGCAGGCTCAGCTAACCCAGGCACAGGCTCGGGGCTGTACCTGCCCTTTCCACCACAGAGGGAAAGGTGATGCTTTATCTTTGCTGCCAACACATTCCATGTGCTGCACATTTTGCTATTGGAAAGAAAACTCCGTGTTTCCCCTCACATTATGACACTGCTTGAAGTGGTACCTTAGTGAGGGTGTTTACATTGTACCATTGGAAATAACTAAAATACAGGAGAGGAAGGGGAAATGAGGACATAAAGTCTTTATGAGTATTTACATATCTCATTATTAAGATAAATGAAGGCTAATTAACAAGGAATTAGCCAGAAGTAGGAAATACAAAATTAATTAAAACTGGATTCTAAATAAGATGAATATTACAACCAACTACTGTTAAAACTAAAATATAACATGCTTTTGGAAGCTGTAATAAAATATAAATTAATAATTCTAACAACAAAACCAAAAATTACATAATTGTTTTAAAACACTTTGGAGAGCTGAAATTATTGCTTTTTTCCTCAGAAAAAGCCCAGCAGGGGGGAACCTCCCCATTGCTCCTGCCAGCCAATATTACATTAACAAAAGTCTTCATGTTAAAGCAAATACTTTACGGATTTAATCGCTGTTGAGAACATAACGCATTTCCTCCTAAATAAAATGTAGCACCTCCTGTAAACATTAAAAGCACTGCTTTAATCTCTAACCAGTTCATATGCAATAATGCCTTTGTTTTGTAATGAATTCCACTCCTTCCCCTGAATGTGCCCGTGGTTGCAGGTTCTGCTGAATCACAGCTTACACAACCACAGCCTCCCAAACTCCGGAGCCTCAGCACCGGCGCTGAGACTGGCTGGGCAGCAAGACTTTGCTCTGCAGCTTTCTGTGGCTTGGAGACACCATGGAAATGAGGAATTCGGCATTCCCAGCAGGCGGCTCCTCCAGCCTCGGCTGACCTGTCGTCAGCTTTACCCTGATACTTGACAATAAAGACCAAAAAGCAAGTTAATACTTTTTACAAGCTTTCAGAACTGTGGGCCTAAAGGTTTCCTTGTCATGTTATCTTAAACTTTTTAAGCCAGCATGCTCAACCTTCCTTTCTCTGCCTTCTGGTTCTGAACTCTTCCATGTTATTTAGGTTACATTTCAAACTTCTCTCTGTAGGCACTATTGTTCTTTAAAGTGGCAACTAACACTTTAGTTTAATAAAAAATCCTAAGGAAGCTGGAACAGCCACGTCTACAATTCAAGAGCTGCCTCTGTGCTTCCCACATCAACTTACACCGAGGTGGCAAACACAGTGAGGTGAGAGATGGGAGTCAGAAAGACACTGTTTAATCAAACTGGGGGGTTACAATTCGCAGCACACAGAGGTGCAAACAACACGCTTCAGCTCCCCTGCTGTGCCTGTGAGGGCTGGCACAGCCAGAGCAGCACAGAACTGCCAGACCAACTGCGCCCTGCTCCGAGCCCCTGTCCCTGCTCTCTGCCAGGCTGTCACACGCCCAGCACGCTCACAAACGTGTCACAGACACTTCCACAGTCGGTGTTTGGGAAAGGCTTGTCAGCACTCCATCCCGGGTACAGGCTGCTATCTGGCAGCCTGGGATGCCAACACAGCCATGTTTTCCCTCCTCGCAGGAGCTGCCACACAAGGAGAAAGGAATGTGTGAAATAAAAGGCCTTTCTCCTCGAGTCTGTGCATCAGTCCTGACTGGATAGAGTAGAATCCTCACAACCGCAATTCTTCAGAAATGCCATTTTAACTTAGGAAACATACCCTCTCCCTCACACACCCCAAACATTCACACCTCTAATGAAGGTATGTTCCGTGCACAGGATGTCAACCTGTGCCAGTTTTCCTTTCATTAGGAGAAAGCTTCATTCTCTCACCCTGCTCACCTCTCCCCTACTTTGCCTGTTAGGTACGAGAGTGAGCAGTTCCAAGTCATGCCTAATGTTTTTTTGCTGAACAGACTTGAAAAGTAAGATCATTTTCTCTGCTGCTTTCTTCAAGCACTCGCCTACACACACCCTCGGGGTTACACCGAGGAGATGCCCTCTGGTAGTCTGCTCTTGGATCACTGCTCTTTAGGAGTGAGTCTGTTCTTGGATCACTGCTCTTTAGGAGTGTCCTCACTTCCAGTTCCCCAGGGAATGGTCCCAGCACCTTTCAGCTACTGCAGTTTTAATAAGCTCATTGTGTATATCCTAAGGTGCTGATCATACTTTGGAAAGCTAAGCTAAATACAGTATTTTAAATAAACATCAAAGCTATCTTGTATACTCTTTCGCTTTGAGGCTATTCATTATGATCCCAGCATGAACCTCTGGACTTCCCCATCCCTGGAAGTGTCCAAGGCCAGGTTGGATGGGGCTTGGAACAACCTGGGACAGTGGAAGATGTCCCTGCCCATGGCAGGAGGTTTGGAACAAGGTGTTCTTCTAAGGTCTCTTCCAACCGAAACCATTCCAGGATTCTGTTGATTCTATGATTCCAGAAGAGGAAATGCCAGGCAGAAATACATTTCCATGTCCCAGGTTTCTGGCAAAGGAGGAGAGGGCAGTCAGAGGCAGCCCTGGCCATGTCCCAAGGCAGGTTGGTGGAATACCAGTGAATTGCACTTCTGGAGGAAAATGGACCAGTAGTACCTGGGTTTGTCCTCTTCATTCACAATATTCTTGGACTGTGCCTAATGGAATTCTTATACCAAGCTGGAGAATACATTCCTAAGCTGTGAGGGACTGGAGGGGCAGGACTGTATTCCATGCAGGAAAGGATCTTCCTGCTCTTCTCTATCAGCTGAAGAAGTGCCACAGCTTCCACCTCTCACTTCTTGTACATGGTTGTCTTATGCTTTTGGTATTTTCCTTCTAGTTCCTCTTGAGGAGCCCTCACAAAACTACTGAAGACCAGATGACAATTGCTAAACAAAAAGTGCTGTAAAACACAAAGGAAATGGGCACTTCTTTTCCCTAATCTTTTTAAGTACATGAAATCTCAGGTCCTACACATGGAGAACAGCTGGTAATACACCTTCAGACAGAAGTGCCCTTTTAAGCAAATACTTTCCCTTTACTGTAGTACATTTTAACTCATCCTATCATGAGTGATCTTTTCTGTAATTCAGAATTCTCATGACACTCAAGAATATTTGCCCCATCATTTCAAGAGTCTCCATCTTACAAAGCTCCAATCATAAATTTTCTGTCAAGCCTCAGAGCAGCACAAGCTTTTCCACAATTCCAGGGAAGTTACAGCTGTACTTAAATACCCAAACTAAATGCAAATTAAAGTGAGAATCATCACCTCTCCCTGTTGCAATAAAGAGTAAATGTAGGAAGAGAAAAAAAGGCCCAAGAAATAACCACTTATGCAGCCTTCTAGGATTTCCTGCTTTTTGTAATTTCAGGGGTTATTAGGAAATTGAATATGGAAACATTTCAATTCTGAGTTTCAGGAAAGGAGTTCATATTCTTCATTTATATCCTTCATGAGATGGAGTGCAAGAATTAAAAGCTCTGTAAAAATAGAGCTACAGTCAGTCAGTATCTGTGGTTGGCCCCCAAGTAGACAATGACACGATTTTCATACACTTTCTTCATAGTTTTCTCAATTTGCTTCAAAAATACTTGTGGAATTCTCCCACATAAAGTGTGCACTGTATCCAGAAACTTTGACTGCAGAGGGTAGTACAAGGACTGGAAGAGATTGTCTTCAAATGGAAACTAAAGAAAAGGAAAAGAAATTAATTTAATTTATCAGCCTTTTTGATTAGAATACAAAGAATACTAATATTATAATACAAAGAAGAAATGTTTAAACCACCTCAAAAATGTGAGATGCCAAAGCAATTGTGTTCCTTTGTGTCTGATGAGTTTACATCAAACACAACTACACTCAGCCTGATCCACTGCAAGAGCAATCCCAGTGGAACAGGAATCTGAAGTACAAGGACTCACATCACGGATCACTTCGTAGAGGGCCTTGAAGGTGGGCTGCTTGTCATCGTGGTAGACCCCTCTGTTCCCGTGCAGGATGGACACCCCCTCCTCCTCCGCCCCTCTGCAGTTGCTGCCGTACATGCAGTGGTCGGGTCGGTAGTTCCACTGGCAGGGGAACACATAGAGACACTCTGCCCATGCCAGGCAGGGAAGAGGGAAGGAAAAAAGACATGTCAAACCAGAGTGAGAACAAATTAAACCATGTTTCTGTGAAAAGCTGGGACTGATGATCAGGAAGTGTCCAGTTACTTCTGCAATTATCCCAAGCTCGACAGAGATGCTTCCTTCCCTCAGAGGATGATGCACACACCTCAGGTGTCGGTCCTGGGCCAACAGACAGGGCAACACAAAGTCTGGGAGAAAACACGACCCAAGGGAGCCCTTTACAGAGCTGCAAGTGGCAGAATCAAACCCAGTGAGTACACACCAGGTGGCACTATCCAGTGTCCTCTGCCATAGGAAGGAGTTTCTGGAGTGACAGAAATGACTAGGGAAGCACACTCAGCAGTGAGGGTCACTAAAAATCCTACTCCTTTGGAGACAGCATGGGAAAATGTGCAGAGTCCATGCAGTGTTTGCTGCTGAAGCTGCCACAGAGGCCACAACAGTTTGTTACACAGCAGAGCATAAGGGCTGGTGTATTTTACCCACAGCCCTCCTAAGAGTCATCACCCATTAATTTCACAGGTCAAGGTTATTTAAAGATGAGCCTAATTTCTCAAAAGGGCTCATAACTCCCTTTCTCCTACTGACTTTTTCAAACCCTCCCTGCACACACAGAACTCGCAATCTGCTTGTCATAAATCACACCAGTCCCTGCGACCTTTCTGCCTCGGCACTGGAGAACAATGAATCATGTCTGGTGCCAGCAGGTCATGGCACAAGTGCTGAAGATTGAATTCTTCACTTGGCCTTTCCCAGCTTCCCAGGACACCTGCAGCTGGTCCCATGTCGTTCTTGAAGAGTAGGAGAAAATAATTCTGAACAATTTCTTCTCTTAAGGCCTCTCTAGCAGGGGAATTCTCCAGAAAGGAAGAACAGTCTTCAGAGAAGGGGAAAGGGAGCAGCTCCTCAGGCCCCGGGTAACACAGCTCTGTGTGGTTTTAACTTGCATCTGTACAAAGCCATCTGCAGCATCCTGGCCAATTCCTGCCCAGGCCAGTCTCAATAACCCAGAGTCTGAAACCTCAGGAAGTCCAGTTTTCTGTGTTAGCTGTATCCAGTTCTTCTGTTTTCTTTTCTTGAGCAGTCTGATGTTATGTAATTCACAAAAAAATATTTACCAGTTACAAGGAAAGGACTGTGGTGCAGAGGAATCCCAACATGTGGCTTTGATAGAGAACACTCGTCACAAAATTAAGATATTTTTGCAATCTTTGGTTTTTGCTGCACACTTCAGTTAGCAGCCTGAGTTTGACTTCACAACTAATTTGGCTTCATTTTTTCCCCCAGGAGACTCTATTCCCATAACATTAATTTCTTTTGGAAATTAATCCCCACTGTATTATTCCCTAGGTCTGAGGGTAATGTGTGGTGTACCAGGGATGCTGATGTTTCCCATCTGTCTGCAGTAAACAGATGTTTGCTTATTGCTTTGCTGTTATTTGCTTGGATTTGGGTATATCCAATTACCCACCCTGTGACTCCTTAGACAAATGAAAAAGGGAACAGAATAAATAAACTTAAATCAAAACTTGTTTTGTTTTTCAGATCATTTGAGGAAATACAAGATCACATAGGAAACCAGGAAAAGCAGGGAGATGGACACTCAGCATCCATTCAGGGCATGAAATAAGGTACTCAGCTGGAGAAGTGGGTACTGTGCTCCAGTGGTTTAATCCCTGCATTTGTCACCAGCAGGGAATCTCTGACACCATCCTGGTGCCTGCTGAGACTGATCCCTCTGCTCAGAGCCTGGAAGCATCTTCCTCCAGCAGTAACTTCTAGTGAAGGAGGGCACCAGTTTCAGACAAGATATTCCCCTGGCTGTGTCCACTTTCTGTCTGTATTAGCTTTGTTACTCATTTGCTAAGTATCAGAAGTCAGTCAAATTACAGAAAAACAGGGCACAGCTTTGGAGAAAGTTTGGCAATTTCACAGTCAGATTAACATCTGAAACAAAAACATTTTTGCAGCTACACCCCAGTCCTTAAGCACAATGCAACCTGAACTTCATTCCTTAAGCACAATGCAACCTGAAGTTCGTTCCTGCAATTGATCATTAATCTTATACTTCACTATTTTCTCAAAATCTCTAGAAAACAGATTTACATATTCAATGGCATGAAGTCCAAGCCCCATTACCTGCAGCAATATCAGAAGTATTTCCATAGGTTGTAAATCCAAGGTGCACTTGCACAGTAACTTCATGCCAGAGTATTTATGCATATTATAAATAACAAAATAGCACTTTAAAAAAATCCAGTTCAAGAGATTTTCCCAACACAGATAATGATGACTCCAAACATCATTACTTACCCGGATTAAAGTAAAAAATTATGTTTAGTAAATCCTGGTCTCCCCATGTAATGTAATTTTTGTACTTTTGGTACAATGGATATAACATTTCCTCCCAGGTCAAACCACCAGGTATCATGCTGTTCTGCAGGGCAGGAAAACAGAAGCAAGGGGTTAGTGTCGTGATCAGTGCTGTGATATCTGACTCAGGTAAGTCTGCTGAGCCATATCAGACACCAGGTGAAAAATGAAGAACTGCCAGGAAATGTTAGACCTGCACAGGGTTGGAACAGCAGAGCTGACTGTGCTCCTGTTTATCTAAACAGGAAAAAAAGATCTCCTGGGTCCAGCTTTGAGGTCAGCTCATGCCATTCACAATCTTCCTATTTTGAGCAACAGGAAGGAAAAAAGTGGCAAAATGCAGAGACAAGGTGAAAAATGAGGTATAAAGGCAAGAAAAAGTAGAAACTAAAGATCATCTTTCATGGGAATTAGGGTATTAAGAGTAATGTTGTTTTTTTTCACTCCAGTTGTTCTTGCGTGGGAAACCCCTGGCCCTGCCTGAGGAAACATTTGGGGTAAGCAAAGTTTTAGTCATTACACAGTATGTGCTCAATGAAACCAAAACTCCCTTCACAGAAGAGGGGAGAAGTCAATGAAAATGCTCCCTTCTCACTTATATCAGTCCATGGAGTGGCTCATCTGCAGCAGGATATAAAAGTCTATTTACAACAGAGGCAAAAGTTACAAACTCCTCCCAATAGTCACACTAAGTTTTCTGATATTAAAACAATACAGTGACTGCACTGAAGATCCTTGAGTTTACTCTTTCATATGTTTTCAAGGGAAGGTAAGATGCTAAAGAAGCCATTTTTAGCACTGCTAACAGACTGCAAGTTCTCACTGCTCCAGCCTCTTGAGG
>JAWWEV010000024.1:3505507-3521446 GCA_035583235.1 Hafferia zeledoni
AATAATCATGTTCACTAATTGCTTTCGGTATCCAATTATATATATTCTATATTTCTCTGATTCTTTACACTGCAAACTTTATAGAATTATAATTTATAATTCTCCAAGTTTTGCAAGATGTGAAAAGCCCATAAGTCCTGAGCTCCTGCAAGAGCTGCATCTCCTCTCACCTTGAAGTGAGTGCTGCGGATCCGTGTGAGGTTCATCAGCATCACCCCGGAGTTGACTCCGGTTGTGCCATAGAAAGGGTGACGAGCAAAGCGGCTGTACCAGCCAATCTTGGGGATCTCGTGCTCCGGGGCCATGGCAGCCAGCTGGGTGGAGTTGAACTCCTTCAGGATGTGCCAGATGTCCTCGATGGGCCTCAGGAAGAGAACATCAGTGTCCACATAAAGGAGGGAATCCACATGCTTTAAGATGACCTTTGGGGTTGGCGCAGCGAGGAGAGGAAGAGGTGAAAAATAAATCAAAGAGACAAGAAACAGGAAGATTATTGACAAAAAGTACTTTTCCTCTAAACTGATAGTTTGGAAGAGGTTATTGATTTATCAGCTAAATGTAATTACACAGAGGAATCAATTGTTATCAGGTTATTGGCTTGTTGTTTGCTGTGGTTTGGGGTTTTTTTATCTGTACAGTAAAACAGCTACCAGAGCACAGAGGTTGGATTAACCTTCTTATGACACAACAACCCACCAAGCTCTCAAAAATACCTTGAATGACTATTGTATCAAGTCAGAAATAAGATGTAAATAGTATATATTTACAGAACTTTGTCAGCTCGTTTCAAGGTCTATAAGTGGTGAAGCAAAGTGTTCTCCACAGCCAAAAAGGGTAACCCAGGAGAGCAGAATACTTTCCATTTCCATTTCATACCATGTTTCCTTATGCCCTTCTAGAGACTGTCTTTCCTATTACAACCTTGTGCTCCAAATAGACTTACATTCAGTATTAATACATATAAGTGTTTCACATTAATTAAGACAACCCCATCAATCACAGCTGTATGTGCATCCTCCTGAAGAGCAAAAAGTGCTTGCTGAACAGAAGTGTCTCATTAAAACTCACCAGGTCAGGTTCTGTTGCCAGACCCTGTGTCAGGAATCACCACAATGAAGTTAGTCAGGTGAGAAGGGTGTGAACTGCAGATTAGAGCAGGATATTTAATCTGTTCCTGCTGACCATGTTCCCCCTTGTGGCTGCCCAAATCCTTACAACACACTCATTCATTAATGCCAGTGGGGCAAATTAGGTGGTACTTCAACAGTCTGAGAAAACTCTCCCAAAATTTGCACCTGCTATTTGTAAGGTCATTTGATAAGTAATAAAGATCATTACCTATAGCTGACCACCAGTTTCAGCTGCACTTCTGCTGCTTTTATCCATTATTTGCTAAAACTGTCCAAAAATTCCTGAAGGATTGGGATTTTTTTACTTTGGTCTCAGGAAAAAGCCCTATTTTTCTCTCCTTCTCTGAAAAGCAAACCCAAAGGCTTTGGATTTTCACCAGGTTGTGGAATACAACAATCACTCTCTCCTCTCACTGCAACGATACTAATGACAAGCTCTGCTATTTATGCAGGTTACAATAAATTCTACCAAAAAATTTGGATTTTACATAAATTCAAATGTACTGTGATTGAGCATTGCCTGTGAAATGGAGGGAACAACATGAAGATTTTCAACAAGTGGGTGAAAAATATCACCTCTAAGCACACTCAACAGGCATCCACTGAGATGCCAAATCCGTGAGTACAGACTTAAATGGGATTTTTCACCTGACTGAACACTTTGGGATTCAGACTGACATTGAGTCAAGTTTAACAAATCCCTGACCTGTATTTCTGACAGGATAACGACATGTTCTTCCTACACAACAGGACAGGCAGGAGAAGGAAGTGTCTCTGCATTTTAAACAAAAGTAACACAACAGTCTCCATGTAAACACATCCAGCACAATCCAGATCACTCTGCTGGATGGAAGGGTAGAGCAATACACCATTTCCCCACAAAAAACACCACAAACCAGCATGTGGAGCTATCAATAAATGAATGACACAAACAGTTCAATAACACACTAAGAGCTCAAAGTAAACATTTGCAGATGTTAAGTATCCTGGAGTCCAGTACTTAAAAACCAAACCAATAAAAAAGACAGCTACTGTATAAATAAATCAATACAAGACAGACAGCTGAAAAGAAGAAAGAGTTTTCAGTTTAAGGATATCCTGGATATTTTGTATTAATTATTCTGCAGCACCTACAAGCCCTAATTCATAGGGGCCTACTATATGAAGACATGAAATAAAAATACATTAAAAAAAGTCACCCCAAAATTTACTCTGAGACAGGAGATAACTCAAGAACACAATGAGAGCAGAAACTATTAGACTTTACCTGTGAGATCTACACTGTAGACCACGTAAGGTTTTTTCCCATGGGAGCTCTGGTAGAGACACAAGTTCAGGTATTTTCCAGGAGGAAAAACTTGCCCCAGTTAAGGGAGAATTTTAGCAGGTGCCTAGCCTATACTCTTCACTCCTCCCAAGCATAAGTGACAACCTGGGCACTGCTTCTTCCAGCAGGAAAATACTTTTTCAGCAGCCTTCAATATACAAACAAATTTAAGTTCGTGGAAGTCAATGGACTGTAATAATTTTCCTCTGGACTCCAACAGGTACTTCAGTTCTTTGTGCAGTGGGTGCCTACCAGCCCCTAACCCCACCTTCATTCCTCCTCTCAGGGCTCACACCCTGTCCTTGCTGGTTCAGCAAAAGACTCTTCCCTCTCCTGTGTCCAAGGTGTTGCCCTGCAGTGACACCCAACAGGCTGAATAAAAAAGCTGTGCTACCTCCTTGGAGACTTTCACACTTTTCTCTTTCTCATATGAAGAGTCAAGACTCATTTAAAACCTGCAGATGTGAGTTTGAATTGTTCCCATCCCTCCTGGCTGTGCCTTGGGAAGGGGCAGATTTCATGTCCCCATTTGGGGAGTGAGAGCTCCTCACCTTGCAGGAACATCCAGGGCAGGTTAAAAATGTCACACAGCTGACCTGGAGCAGGAGCCACACCACAGTGTGTCTGGAGGTCTGAGCTCACACAAACCATGCAGACACACCTGACAGACTGGGATTTTGGGAAGGAATGGCCAGATTCATGGCTTGACTGTCATTGTCTTCCCCCTCGCTCTGCAGGCACTTACAGCTTAAGGGAAGTGTGATTTTTTTTCTCTTGCAGCTATATAGAGTATTCTTAGTAAATCTGTCAGAAAGTTCTGCACAGAACTGGCTATATTTAGCCTGGCACTTCACTTAAATACTCAATTATCTGTAATTGGATTTCACAACTTCTGTCTCCATAGATTCTCCCTGTGTTAGCAAGGTTGGCAAGGAATAACACACTCCTGTGTAAACATGCTGGTGTACTCTGAAGTTGGGCTACCTGAGGATTTGTGAGGGCTGGCATGGCAGCCTATCCCAGCTTTATACAAAATTAGGGACAAATCAGAAAGCTTGATGCTAATGTAACAGTAACATAAAGCTGAGTTAGTAAACTTAGTTGTAGTAAGCAATTAATTCAAATTACAATAGAGACTTTTGTCTAGATAAGGCCCTGGCATCTATTCCCAGTGCTGCCACAAATCCACTGGGTTGGATACTTGAGCATCCTCAAGAGAAAAGCTGTAACACAGGGATATTGCTAATCTACCTTAAAAGCTCTTTAAGTAGATTAAGTGTTTTGAGAAGGGTTCTAAATGTTCATCCAAAAATCATCTGAAAATCCCTTAGGCATTTCAGTCTACTTTAGCTGATTGTTTTGGTAGCTCCAGCCCAGCAGCACAGAGACAGCTGCACCCAGCTCATGGCACCAGCATCCCTGGGACCAGAGGATGTTCAGCACTGGTGTCTTAACACCCATATCAGTAGCACAAACCAGTTACAGGTGACTGGTGAGAGCACTATCCTCCCAGTTTATTGTTAAAGTTTCATTTTGTGCTCGTGTAAGGATCTCCATGCTCCTCCCTTTGTCTTTCCAAATGCCCTGGATGGTTTTATTGCAGCAGACTGCAGCAAGAGATTCAGGCTTGGGAGATTACACGGAGGCTCAATGTGCATTATCTGCATGGAAGTGGCTAAAAGGGATCAGATGGCACTGAACCTCTAAAAATGCAGGATGCTGTACAATCTTCCTTAGCATTTTAGCATCCCAGGTAGATTGAACAAGTTGGGAACGTGCACCTCAACCTGTAACCCAGGACAGAACAGTTCCTTACTGCAAACTGCAGGGTCACATCCCACAGATCCAGTTTTATCAGTACCCAATTTTCCCTTAACACATTCCTCATACCTTCCTGTCCACTTTCACAGCCCGCTGGTGCTGCAGAGGAGATTTCTTTGGCAGGAGAGGCACTTGTGAATCAAAGACTCACATTCCAGTCGGGCTTAGCATTATCAGGAGCGAGACAATTTGCACAACTGAGAGCTAAACAGCTGATAAACTCAACTATTGCTCTCTTGGGGTCCTCCCTAAATCCAGGCACGTTTTATGCTGCTGCAGGGGAAAATGCTCAGTACAGGGAAGGATAAGAAAAAACCTACACTGACATCCTGCTGGTATTTATTTAAAATAAAAGTCAAAATAGTTCTCTAAACAACAACAGTCGGAACCCTCTGCTCCTGCTGTGTGCAGACAGTTCAAATGGGATGTCAGAACCCAGTTATCAGGCACTAAAATAAAATAATGATGGCTGAAATTACCCAGAACCAGCCCAAGGTTCTGTCAGCCTGCAAACTCAAGAACCAAAGCCCAGCTGGACATTTGCCACCTCAGCCATTACTACAGCTTGTTTTCTTTACTATATCCACACCAACTCGGTGTCAGCTGCAACTCCTCTCAGACAACCCCTCCTATTCAAAGCCATAAACCTCAGCCTGACCACACACAACATTCTGCAACTGCCCCAGGAGACACAAACACATTCCAAGCTGCCTCCCTGTTTTGCTCAGACAACATGCAACAGTCTAATATTCCTTACAAGTTACTGGAGAACTTCAGCAACACATGAGTGACAAAGAGGAATCAATAAAAGCACTGCCCAGCCTAAAGGAATCAGCATAAACCCTTCTCTGTCATCACAAGGGGGATGACAAATGAAAGTGAAACCATAACCATTCTTGTGTTAGAGCACCAAAATAACAGAAAATACCACAGCAATAAGAAGGAGAGATTTGTGTTTACCCAGTACGTCCTGACAAACATTCTGTATTGAACAATCAAATGCTCAGAGATTATTTTCCAGGTGATATAAATATTTACTCAGGGAATAGAGGATCCCTGCTGCAGTTGGAGTTACTTTCAGCCCATCTGGCCTTTGTGCAGTTGATAGTCCACCCCTAAATGGAAGATCAACAGAACTGCTGACAGCACATATTTTCTCACATATGTATTCATAGGCTACGTATCTGGACGTGCAGCTGTCTCCTGATTGCTTCCATCTGAGAGAGCAAAGATTTCTTTGTCCCCCCCATGTCTCATAAGACAGCAATGAAGAAATCTGGGTCATGTGAACAGCTTGTCACTTCACTGGAGTCACCCCAATCAACAGCAACGCTCGAGATGGTTTTGATAAATGCTCTCAGTTTCACAGAAATTGCTTTGTGCAAAAGTTCTTTCCATTTCTGAGACGCAAAGTTGTTATCAACACTTTCCTTCTCTCCAGCAACCTTAAACATTTTCCAAGTTTCTGACACTAGGTATTATACAGTAAATAATATAACTTGAAGATCCCAGGATACACAAAGCTCTTGCACAAAATCTAACTTTGAGCACACTGGAATTACCACCTTAAGGGCAATTCCGACAGTCCTTGGAAAAAGAAACAAAACTCGAGGAAAAGGGATTGCTGAGAGCATCAGTTTAAGGGCTAACATATGGAAAGGAAGATGGTGTGTAAAGAGGACATGTTGGAAAGAATGTTTTCCATGGAAGGCATGCAGCATCTACCCCAAAAGATCTGCCCTGAGAGAGCTCTGGAGTCTGGAGAGTCTGGAGAGCCCGAGAGGCTCATGAAACTGGAGGCAAATCAGAAACACACGTCCTTTGTCAGCCAAGAAAAAGCCAGGCTGGATTTCTGTGTTGTTCTTTACAGTGTCTAAAGCACAAACTAAAATATCTTTGAGCAAACATTTCAGCCTGAAAACTGTTTTCATATTACACCAGCAAAGCCTCCTTTCTGTGGAATGAACCTTTTCCTGAAGCAAAAAACTCAAAGAACTCCAGGTGCCTTACCGGAAGAAACAGGCGCTGGGCAGCACATGGTTTGAATAACTTTTTCCATTCCTGAGCATTTCCTACTGAGAAGGTTATTGGGTAAATGTTGGATTCAAACTTCTTTGTATATGAGGAAGGCCACTCCTTTAACTGAAAGACACAACGGGAGGAATCAGTTTTTTTAGAAAACTATGGACACAAGGAATCTGTAACTGTACAGTAAACAATGTGCTCGGCTGCTACTTGTTCATGTCAGTGTAATTTTTCTCAGAGATTTGCAACTTACAAGTAACTCATCTATTTATTTACCAAACTACAAAGAAACTCACCTTCCTCTCAAATTCAGGCTTGAGGGAATCCTCAGCAAAAATGTGAAAGCAGAGTCTCCTGTTGCTGAAGAGAACTGCTGATTTCAGCATGATCAGCGTCTCCTCCAGCCGGTCCCCACATGCCACCACTGCCAGGTGCATGCACTGCAAGGATGGAGCCTCCTTGGGGTGTTTCTGCTCCCCAGGCTTCCTGAAAATTCAGAAATAGGCATAGAAAAATTACTGAGGTAAACATGAAGACAGTCCCGCATTAACAGACATTGGGGTTTTTTCTTCCCCTTCCTTTTGTAAGGGGTCAGGAGTTTTATCTGGTCAGATAACCACAGAACATGCAGATGGATGCTGATTTTTGCCAGTGGTCCAGATCACTAGTGTTACAATTATAACACAAAGAAATGTGCTATTTTCAGAAATATTCTGTCATTCCTACATTTCTGGATTTGCATAAATCGCTGTGCTACAGACACAAATGAAGCTGATTCCACAGCACCTCAAACCAGACACCACCTCACCCTTTTCCCAGCTCAGAGGTCAGGAAGCCAGAAGGGAGTTACAACCACCCAGCCAACTTTCTAACACAATGCAGATCACACAACTACCTCCAGCAACTTCATTCCCAGGCTTATAATGGCTAGACTGGAAGAAGACATCCATACTTTAGAAAAGCTCCACTCCATCCATATGTAAATTGTTCTAACAGTTAATTAATTTTGTTATTAAAGATGCATGCCTTAATCCTGGCCTGAAGGCACTGGCACAGTTTCAAAGGACTTGCTCTCTATTTCACCCCACAGAATCGCTGAGATTTTGCTAAAATAGAGAATTTTGAAAACAAACATATTCACATGTCCCAGATGAGTCAGACGATATTCCACAAGTGGTCAAGGGCCAAACTATGGGCTTTTCACTCAGCACCCACCTGTGTGGGATTTATATACACTGCAGCCAGAATACAGGGGAATCTGTGCATAAAAGGCACATTTACCTGCTGGCCAGAAAAATCAGGGCTCTCCTGGGGAGTTGAAGACATTTTGAAAACAGCCTTTTGGTTCTGTGTGTCCCCCTGTTCAGTGTGGAGGTAAAAACTGCATCCTCCAGGAATGTTTCTACCATGTTAGAGTCACATTCCAACAAGGATGACACTTATACCCCATTATATGGGATGCAGCTGATCCAGTAACTCCATCACAGCACAGTAATCACTCCAGCAGAGTTCCAAAGGCAAATCACAGATCACTGCCCTTTCTGGACATATCTCTGAGCAGAGGACATCAATCCTGGCCTCTTCTCAGCACACTCAATTACATACACACAATTAATCAGGAAAGTCAATACTACAAACAGAAGTTCTAAATAAATAGAAAAAATGACAGTTATAAAGCTGTTAGTACTTTTCCAGACATTGCAGTGCTGTTCTGTGTAAGAACAGAGTTCTATCCCACAGAGTAACTCACCTCTGTAAAGGAACACCAGCTACTGGCGCTTTACTGACTATACAAAGCAACATGTTTCATTAAGGGTTTAAAGTCTTCTGCTTTAGTCTTAATTAACCCCCAATTTCATCAATGTATAAATAATGGAATGCGACATCTATGTGAAGTGGTATTTACTTTCCAACCAATTAGTGTAAAAACCGCTGAATTATTGAAGTGAATAATTAGCTGCTCACACAGATCACCTTTTCCCCCTTCTCCCTATCTGTTTAATGTTCCCTCTTAATTGAGTCTCTAAATCAAGCCATAGGCAGGCTGGGAACTGCTTTGATGTAGCTTGTGGCAATGGAATTCAGTGGGAGAGGGACTAAACTACACTTTTATTGCAGCATTTCAAAACCCAACACCAAAGCACTCAGCTTTGCTGTGCAGTTTTAGCCACAGTGAGCTCTCCATTACACAGATATTTTGTACTGAAAAATCCAAGATGTGCAGACAAGCATTTCCAATGGACAGACCCAGCAGAAGCAACTCTTGATGAAAGCAGAATTCCCAGTAAGCCCATGGGAGTAGGGATAACAAGAGACGTCCTGCTCCCCACCCCAGGGAGTGGAGGAAACAGATGAGCCTTGGAGGTGAAGAATTACCAGTTGCCAAGGGGTTCAGGAGCCTGTAAGAGCCTAAGAAGGAATAAAAACCCCAACTAAAGGAGTATGAGGTAGTACTTGAACTACACCAGTAACAGTCTGGGACACTGAGGGCAACAGTAGTGAGAAAAGTAGCAACAAAGTGTAGAAGAACTTTGGGAAACAACATTTTGCATCTTTTTTAAAAGAACATCAGGAAAACTGGAGGACTGTGAAAACAAAGGTGAGCCGGAATGGGAGATAAAAAAGTACCCCAGCAGGATGCATTTGACTACAGTTTTAACCTAGCCTTTCAAAATTATGATTATTATCCATATTGTGAGAGGAGGCAGCAGGTGTAGAGGCAAAGCCAAACTGCCAGGAAGGAAAACAAGCAGATCACAGCAAAGAACATCCCAGCTCCCCTTCCCTCCTCTGTTCACACACACACCTACACACACTGCAAGGAGCAATGGAAGGGACAGGGAGAAGTATCAGCTGGATCAAAGATCTTAATGATTCCTTAAAGATCTGCAGGACACAGCCAAGTTGTCCTACCTGTACAATGGAACAGCAGTTCCAGCAGAGAGAGTTCCCTGCCTCAGGAGAATCCCAACACATTAAAAGCCCTTAGATCCACATTAGCCAATTCTTCCTAACATTTATATGCACGTTCACTCATTTATACTCCAACTCGTTGGTTATGAAAAGTCTATAGTTGGATTTTATAACCGAAGTTAAAGGTTTACATGCACTTAAATCAGTGACCTGAGCCTTAAAGATTAATGTGTTTGATGAGAACAAATAAAGAAACTAAGATAAAGCACTACAGAAAGCATCACAAAATAGAGATTGATAAGATGGAGCATGATAAAATGTTTATAGCAAAGACCTTCCAACAATACAGAGCAGCTCCCACCCAGTTGCTCACCGGTATTTTATTTATTGCATACATTTTTTTCTGACAGGCACTGACACAGCAGGAGCAGCCTGAGTGCTCAAGCACAACAGTGTGCATTTCTAGGTCTCAAAGTTTAGATTACATGTAATTTTCTTATTAGTCACAGCGAAAGTGTCTCAAACATAATTAACCCAAAACCTGTCTAAATCAATCCAAATCCATTCAAAATAATGCATTCCCATCTCATTACAGAGCCTGCTAATCTATTCAAGCCTTCAAATTTATTCCTGAGAGAAAGATAATGCATGCAGTTTCTTAAAAAATGCAATATAGTTGTTAATTTTTGAAACCTCCTTCATATTATGATCTCATTTACTCTTGCAGCACAAACAAGGTTAGACTGAGGCATTGTATCCAAACTGGTGATTCACTGAACAGGCTCCTTCCCTGACAGTCACCCCTGAGTCAATGTCCCAACAGTGGCTCCATGATATGAAACACATTTTCTCACACACTTTAAAACACAAATTAGAAGGGCTCTACATGTTTTTAAACAAAGTTTTCTCACTTCAGTGCAGTTGCACAAAACGAAGTTTCAACCTCCTCCTGCTGCTCAGAGAAAGGGAAAAATGACACTCAAAACCAGAAGGGGCATTTCTGTCTCCTGCTATCAAGTGGGTTCTTTGTGAAATAGGTATTAAATATTTGGGGCTTCAGCACATTACCAAACTCAAGCCAAACTGGTACGTGTGTGCACACAGGCTGCAAAGGAAGAAAAAGTATCTTGACAAGTTGCCATGCAAGAGATGTTTTTCTTTGGAAAAAAGTTACTTTCAGGGAACTAAATGTGCTGGCAAAGGTTCACTTCCCGAGCCTTGCCATGCTGGTTTAAAAGACAGAGTGGTCACATCTGCCCCTCCAATGTAAAATAACCCTTCTGCTTTTGGATACTTTGCACACATTGGTTTGGCACATACTTAAAATTCTTCATATGAAAAATGTCTTGCTGAAGGCCTAGGATTTGCTACTTCCTAAAGGAAGGAGCAGTAAAACCACCATCAAAAATAAGTTTTCAAAGCTTTCAAAACCAGAAACTTAAATGCAATGCTCACCTAGATTTGCCAGAATTATCTAATGGCCAAAGCAGGCCATAGGAATGTCACTGCTCACATTTGCTAAGTGCCAGCCAGGTAATGATATGGCCATACATGAAGCTTTTATCATTCATAACTACTTATGTTAGAAGAAACTTAAAACCTAAAAATTGGTATCTTCTGTCATTATGTGGCTGCAGAAAGCAGAATTACAAATCACAGTTAAGATATAATTCACCTTCCCTGAAAGATGCTGATTTCATAAGGCAAACACATCCCTAGATAATGCCTTTTGTTTCTGAGCTCAGCCCAAAACCTGCATTCTCTGACCAAACTACACAAACCAACTTGGCAAAACTGACTTTGAACAACTTTTTAAATTCACACTGACAAAACTTCACTAAGGTTCAGTGACTCAATTATGCAGCCTCATATGAGCATGTACACTGTGATCACAGGATCATGGCCTGTTTCTTATGCTCCAATTTCACCTCTCAGTCTAGCCTGGATCAGGAATTGTGAGCCCAGCACATCCCACCACCTGATGCCTTCCCAAGAAAACAGGCACCACCTCCACTTATGTCACACTCTCCCCACAAAAATTCTGTGTTATGGATAAATTGAATAAATTTTTAGTAGTAACTAACTCAACACAGAATCTTTTAGTAACTGGACCCACAGATTTGTGCTTCTCTGTTATATAAACTCCTGCTGGGGCCAATGGTACAATGAAGGAAAAAAACCACCACCAAACACCACATACAAAACTTTGAAGGAAAAGCATGGATTGAATACAGAATTCCCCTTTTGTTGTTGTTGTGTTGCAGACCTTGTAAAAAGTACTTGCAAAGTCAATAAATAATCGAAAAGTTAGATAATGTCAAAGTTTGAAACATGAAGATGATACTGAAAAGCTCATTGAAATGGAACAGTTGTTTACACTCCTTGGCAGTTCCATCCTCTCTGTGCTCCCTCCTCCAGGGCTGTTCTTGATTTCCATGATAATCGCAGAGATATGCCTTAAAGAAAAATGACTTCAGGAGGTACAGTTGCTAGTGGAAATAATCCTGCTTTAATACAGGCATTTGGATTCTGTCCGTGACCCATTCTCAGCCCCAGTAAACATCTCCTGCATTCAGTGGGGTAACAATGCTGGGGAGAAACCAACTGCTTTAATAAGTTAAGGAGTAAGAGCTCAAAAAACAGGAATAGTCTTTCATTCAGAGCATCTCTGTGAAATCATGAATCAAAGACACAAAGACATACCAAGTTAATTAGATATATGAGGTCACACTGACCATAATATAATTGGAATGCAAAGGGGAAAACAGTCCTCCACCCACCAAAAGCTGCCAGGGTCTCTTTCTGAACTAATTAGTTCTTTTAAAATACCCTGCCTGTAAGGTGGTGGGAAACATAACGCACCACGACTGCAAACTTTTTTTAAAGTTATGCATAATAAATTTACACAGAAAAAGCATTCAAAACAAAAAGCTCGAGAGCTTAAAATCCACTGGTGCCTCCGCAGTTTGGAACCCAGTGGTACCACACAGCAATAACCAGTCACCTTCTCTACCTAACGAAAAATCCGCCAAAGTGAAGCTCCCGAGGTGACAGCAGCTCCGCATTCCTGCCGGCGAGCACCACATTGGCCCCGCCAGCCCGCGAAACGAGGCCAAAACTAATGGGAAAGCAGCAATTTCAGGCGCTGCGCTCGCACAGCCGAGCGGGGAGGGACCCGCTGCCCGGACGGGGAGACCGGCGGCAGAGCTGAATCTGCCCCTGCCGCGGCATCTCCGGCAGCTCCGCGGGGCGGAAAGTTTGCACATCCAACCAGCGCAGCGTGTACAGCGCGATCTTACCCCCGGGCACTCACTGGGGCCACGGGAACACATCTGGAAGAGGGATGTGCCCGAAGGAGCGGTGGCAAAGGGAGGGGACCCTCGGCGGGGCGGGGGCGTCCCGCTGGGGCGGGGCACGGGGGATGCGGAGGGCACGGAGGGGTTCGGAGAGCACGGCCGGGGGATGCGGAGGGCACGGAGG
Organism: Hafferia zeledoni; assembly: GCA_035583235.1. Lineage (NCBI taxonomy): Eukaryota > Metazoa > Chordata > Aves > Passeriformes > Thamnophilidae > Hafferia > Hafferia zeledoni. Next base: position 3,518,204 of record JAWWEV010000024.1, read on the forward strand.
GGTTCGGAGAGCAGGGTTGAGGGATCACGGGGGACTCAGAGAGCACGGCGGGGGATGCGGAGGGCACGGGGGATGCAGAGGGCAGGGCTGGGGGATCACGGAGGGTTCGGAGGGCATGGCCGGGGGATGCGGAGGGCACGGGGAGTTCGGAGGGCAGGGCGGAGGTATCACGGGGGCTCCGGAGGGCACGGCTGGGGGATGCGGAGGGCAGGGCTGGGATGCGGAGGGCACGGGATGTTCGCAGGGCAGGGCGGGGATGCGGCCACCCCCCGTACCTGTCGGCGGCGCTGCCGGGGCTCCTGCGCGGGGGGCTGCGGCCGAGGCGCGGCGGGCGGGCGGGCGCGGAGGGCGCGGGCGGCGGGGCCGCACTGCCCGCCAGCAGGTACAGCAGCAGCAGCACGGCGAGGCACAGCAGCGCCGCCGCCACCTTGCAGGGCCGCCGCATGGCCGGGTCAGCGCGCCCGCATGGCCGGAGCCGGTGCCGGCCCGAGCGGGGACGTGTCGGCTCGGCCGGGGCGGGGCCGCCCGTACCGTACTGTCTGGAGTAGCGGCCGCAGCGCCGCCCGCGCCGGCCGGGGCTCTCAAAACAGCGCTAATAAAGCTGGTTGTCTGCTATTAACGCTCGGTGGTTACTGACAACGTCGTCGGCTCGGAGCGCTCCCTCGGCACGGCGAGGCAAAGCTCCGGGGGCACTCGCAGGTACCTGTGATCTCACCTGTGCAGGTGTGCACAGCCAGGTGGGCAGCAGGGAAAGGACAAGGGGGCACGGGCTTAAACTCTGCTGGGGGAAATTTACGTTGGAGATCAGAAAAAATTCTTTACAGAAAGAGTAATCAGGGATTGTAATGGCCTGCCCAGAGAGGGGGTGGATTCCCCATCCCTGGAGGTTTTTAAACTGAGGTTGACCGTGGCACTGAGTGCCATGATCTGGTAAAGGGACTGGAGTTGGACCAAGGGATGGACTTGATGATCTCGGAGGTCTTTTCCAACCCAATCGATTCTATGACTATGAAAGGTGAGAGGACACGGGGCTGTGCAGCGCGTGTCTCTGTCTGTGCTATCAGCCAGACTGGCGCTGAGATTCCCCCGCCCGGCAGCCGCAGTTCATCACCTCCATGCATGCTGTTCTCATCCCACCTGCTGCAAGGGCAGGTTGTATCACGATAAACTGCAATACTTGTAGAACAGCGAAGGAACAAAGGATTCACTCACTTCTGTGTGGCTTTGAACTTGTCCCCCCCGTGTGACTCATCTCAGCCCCTCCTGTGTGCAACATCATCAGAGATCACAACACTATGAATTTCACAGAAATAAATCCTACTTGGGTTTTTAATCTGATTTATGACCTTTAATGAACAGAATGACAGAAATGCAAGAATTCTTGTTGCCCCGTGGAGCTGGAGAATAAGCTGTGGAAAGAATGGAGATGCCAACACTGGAACGGGAGAGAAGGGAAAGTGGAACCTCACAAGTGCCTCATTGAGTCAGTACTGGAAGTGAACTTGGCCGTCTGGCTTTCTCTACTTAAATGGCATTCACTTGGCAGAGAAACTCTGCAGCCTGTCCATCTTACACTGCTGTCACCACATGCCTTCACCAGTGGTATCCCAAAATGTGCTTTACCTTAGTAGCAGTGTAAATGCAACATCGACTGTCTCAGAATTTCATCCAACTCGGTTTCTGACCAGATATAAAAATACCAGTTCCTTCATGCTAAGAGAAAATAGCAATACTAAATGAGAAACTACAGAAAAACCACAATGCATAAACATATGGTCTTTGCTGAGTATATATGTACTATAATAAAACTCTGCCAAACTTTATACTTAATAAAAAAGAGTGCCAGTAGCAACCCCCTGAAATCCTCAAGCTGTTCAACTGTGTGATTTTGTACTATCAATACAATCACTTTCATATACAGGAGATGTGTCAGCAATTTCTGCATACAAATACAAAGGTAAACATTAGAAATCTGGGAAACATTCTAAGGGACTTTGAGATACCTTCCCCTTTTTTCTGTGACCTGCTCCACTCACCTGCCTGCTTGCACCATTTTTTTTTCCAAATTAACTTGTGCAAACACCAGCTTTTCCATGCTGCCAGCTGCTCATCCAAAATCTGTTCCATGGCTGGGCTGGAGCAGAATTACAATGCACACTTAAATCAGTGTAGCTGAATCTGCTGCACTCTCTGATGTTCATTTTTGGCAGCAAAGCAACAGATTGGCCATAATGTGCAGCCAGATATGTGACAGTGGCTATGATCATGTAGATGGTCAGTCAGAGGGATGGCTTGGATCTAAAATAATAAAACAATAGAGACACATATTTTAGACTTGAAAAAATTTATTAATACCAGGTGTATTCAGCGTATTTTGATTGCAGTCACATATCGTGGCATATTAGGAGGTTAATCATTCAAAAACCTGTATTATAATGTACATTTTTTTATGTAGCTCTGTAAAGCACTGATGTAAAGCATAGTTATATTTTCAGAAAATATTATTTTATTTGTTTCTGGTTACCACTTCTAAGGTGTGTAAGAAGAGCTCTTCTCTGCAGCAGTCAAAGATTCAAGCAACGCAGTGTAAGAGTAAACAACTGGGTGAAAAGAGCCGAGTTCTCAGGAGCAGGGATGTAACAGACACACCCCCTCTGCAGATCAGACACAGAGAGAAAATTATAGCACATACTGTTTAGGGAGTAATGAATTTCAAAAATTCACTGTCCTGCATTTGGGCTACAGACCCAAAGAAGCAAACAAAGATGTTGACAAGATGCTCCTGGAGCATGAGTTGAACAACTCTAAAGGCTCTTAACACAAGAGCCATAACAGATCCCTGGAGAGCTGTTTAGGAACCTGTAAGTTGCTTTAGCACAAAAAGCCCCACATTTGCCCCAAATTCATGCCATCCCCGATGTGCCTCTGCACTGCTCCTGGGCCATTGATCCCAGGACTCTCCTGCAGGCAGTGGCAGGTCAGGCTCTCACAGAGGTTCATTGGGGCCTCTGTTACTGGAATTACAGTTTATGTCCTTCCCTCACCAAAAGCCAATCTCTGACTCCATCTCTAAAGTAAAACCTTCGCACAGCCTACTTCAAAGGAAGCTGGAGATGGGTCAGCAGGTAACACCACAAAATGTAACACCAAGAGACACGTTACAAACCCTTGTAAAGATTGGCAAGTTTGATTCTGAATTTATGAAGACCATCATCCTGTCTCCAGAGGCCCAGGTCCTTATCC
>JAWWEV010000024.1:3524139-3541618 GCA_035583235.1 Hafferia zeledoni
TGTGTTGTAGTGAACACCCCCCGTCCCGCTCCCTGTGCCTTCCCTGGGACTCGGCACTGACCGCTCGGGAAGCGCCGCGAATTGGGATTGTTGGGGATACCCCGTGGGGTGCTGGGGTGGTTCCTCTGCCCTGAGGGGTCTGTGCGAGCCCCCGGGGAGGTTTGGGTCGTTCATTTGGGTCGGGGATGCTCCAAGTGCCACGGCAGGGCCTGGCTTTGGGACTGCTCTTAATTTATTTATCTGACTTCATAAAACCTGCGGACTGACGTGCCCTGAGGGGTCTAAACGAGCTACTGTGTTTTTGTTACCTCTTATCCCAACTGGTGGTGGTTAAATAGAGAAGAAGGAGGTGCTGGGTGATGTTGGTGGGTCCGCAGGTGCCCCACAAGGGGAGGTGCTTCCTGTCTGGGCCCAACTTCATAAACACGTGGCAGCTTTTCAGCCTGGAATGAGTGGGAATGTTGCCCTGGAATCAAGTCATACAGTGAAATGGGGAGTTTTAATTCTTTTCGCACGTGCCAAATGAGGTATCTTCCCCATATGAGAAAAAGGGATTTGTTAATTTCATCCTGTTAATGGTTTCTGTCTGTTCATGAAATTACCAGAATGGGGACAGGTTTAGCAAAGATAACTGTGAAAAAGACATCTTTCTCAGACAGTAGTTTTGTTTCCCATTTCTTGGCTAAAATGTTTTTGTTTTGAAAAGTTTATTTTCAAAACTCTGTGAGCATTTGTAACACCCCCCCCCCCCCCCCAAACCAAAGCCCAAATCCACAGCTGAATTCTGAGTTAAACCTGCTGAGTTGTCTTGTGTTTAGAAACCATTGAAGAGTCAGACGAGTTGTGTGTGTTCATTAGGTGGGTAGTACTGTGTAAATTCCTTCTCTCAAGCTGAGTATGTGCACATGCCAGTGGATATGGATATGTGTGGTTCTCATGGATGCTCATCCAAACAGTCCTTCAATCTGCTCATTCTGGCTAACATGTATGTGAATTATAAAATAACAGCTGTATTGGCTGTTTTTCAGTGTTTTCTAATAGTGGTGTGTGATAGTTCACTAAAGAACTGTAAAGGTCCATATGTGAAGTTATAAATAACAGTTACAAAAAGTGGAAAAGTTTTAGGACCGAATTCAGTGTGTTTTTTAATGTGGAATATAAACAAGTGTTTTCCTGTTTGCATTCATTAACATTCAATGATTTCATTAAGGTGGTACCTTCACATTCTGGATAACACTTTGATGTTGTTGCTGTTGTCCTGAGTGTTTTCTTCTTGAGCATGGGGAAGAAAATTTTGTGAGAATCTGAAATGTTCTTACAGAATTTTGAAGAGACACTGTTTATCTCATGAACTGGGAACTACAATAATATTTTCTTTTTTTCCTGTTTATGTAGGGTCACACAGTGCGTGCTTTTCCTGCTGGATCCATCATGATAACTCCAGCTTTTAAACTGACACAGGATCCAGATTTTCTTACAATAATAATCAGAGTACCTTATGCCAGACCTTCAGAGTTCGATGTGTATTTTGAAGGGGAAGACTTCAAGTTTTATGCTAAGCCATACTTTCTCAGGCAAGTAGTGAAAAAACTTAAAAATTTGAACTTCATAGTAGAGATTGAATTAATTTTTGTCCCTTCATAACATTCCTCATTTGCAGCTTTTGCACTGTTGGCTGCAGGAAGCCCCTTTGAGGCAAAGATCTGTTATTTTGGGTCTGGCCTCTTTGTTTTCAGGCACTAAATCACATTAAAGGGAGTTGAAAGAAACTTTTCTAAATTTACCTTTCAATAAATTTTAATTGTAAAATGACCAGACAATCCACTAGCTGTAAGTTTTGTAGAAAAATTGTGCTTTTTGGGGGGGGGAATCTGAGGGGGTTTAACTGTGTGGCTTCATTACTATCAGAAGGAGTCACGTAGTTAAATCCTTTGTGCTGCTTTTGGACTGTGCCTTACATTTTCATAGGCTGAGAAGTTGCAGAATTAGTCAGGCTTTCAGTGAGGCATCTCATTTTTTGCCCACAGATTGACCCTTCCTGGAAGAATTGTAGAAGATGGCAGAGAAAAAGCATCTTATAACACAGATGAAGGTATTGGTTAATGTTATTAGTGTATATGTAATTAAAAGTGCTACTGACTCCAGTAATTTATACTTTAAAACAAAAGAGCAGTAAAGCCTATTAATTTGTTAATTGCTTGCAGAGAGTGTGTATTTTGTATTTTGCTTGACTTCAAGCAATCAGATTGCTGAAGCAGTTTCTTCTGGGGATTGTTTGGTTGAAGGATTAAAAATAAAATAAATCTTGTATTCTTCTGTTGGTTTGTGTTTATACAATGTGAGTCAGGAGACCACAACTGGTTAAATATTCTCTTTCTTGTTTTATCATTAAAGTCTTTGAATTTTGTGAAATAAGGTTAAAAACATGCATTGATGCATAATAAAATGCTACCAGTATGTGTCCCACTTCCTCTGAGCTTTTTGGATAAGAGGAAAAATGCACATTTTTGTTTGTCTTGGATATTTTAATAACTGTATTTTGACTTTTTTTAAAGGAACTTTTACAATTCGATTACCCAAGGAGGTTCCTGGCCAATACTTTGAGGGGCTGGACATGCTGACATCTCTTTTAGCACCAAAGAAATCAAGATCAGCAAAACCTTTGGTAGAAGAGATAGGTATGACAAGAAAGATCTTGTTTATAGTAATGATACATGTGTGTAATAAAACAGTTTTAGATCTGGAGTGATATATGTAGAAAAATATTTCTATTACTGGCTAGTCCAAGGTATGAGAAGGGTGTGAATAAATCAAAGTATGGATAAGTGTAGAAATAATTATGCTGTAGATCATATGTATGTCAGCTTTATAGGTTATGTTTAAATTTTTCCACAATTGCTTAAAAATATGCTAATGCTGTGTAGATCTTTGTACCCCTCTAGTGGCTGCAGAGCACACACACATTGGAGGCTTCTCCTTTCTGCAAACTGGCACAGCTGGACTTTCAGCTCAGATGAGCAGCTGATCAAAGCCCCAGGCTCTGGTGGTTGTCTTGCTTAGCATCAGTATTTAGGAGACAAAAATATTTTACTATCTCTGTTTGAACTTTTAATACCTGTCTTAAATTGAAAACATCACTTGCCTTCTGTCAGGGTCCTGCATGTCAAACTCTCATCTTGCTGAGATCACAGAATTGTAGAATGGATTGGGTTGGAAAAGACCTCTGAGATCATCAAGTCCACCCCTTGGTCCAACTCCAGTCCCTTTACCAGATCATGGCACTCAGTGCCACGGCCAATCTCAGTTTAAAAACCTCCAGGGATGGGGAATCCACCCCCTCTCTGGGTAGCCCATTCCAATGCCTGAGCACTCTCTCTGGAAAGAATTTTTTCTGCTCTCCAAGTTAAATTTCCCCTGGCAGAGCTTGAGCCCATCGTGCCCTTTTGTCCTATTGCTGAGTGCCTGGGAGAAGAGACCAACCCCCACCTGGCCAGAACTTCCCTTCAGGAATGGGTATTTCAGTCTTAGAGAAAATCCACTTAAATTCATTGTGTCTGATGTTTATTTTTGAAAGTTGGGAAGTTGGAAACAGGACCTGTGGGTTACTGATCTGGGTGACCCAGTGTTGTGGAAGATTTCTTTAAAATGTAGTAAAATAAGAGGGGCTTATTGTGCACCAGTGTCTGCCTTTCTAGGAAATCAGATAAATTTTTTGTGTAATGATTTTCTTTCTCTGACCATGCAATAGATGCAGCTGCTTCTGCTGAGCTGTCTGAGGAGGAGGAAGAAGAATTTGACTGGGAGATAGAACAGACCCCTTATGATGAAAGCTCAGAAAGCTTTTCACCACTGCAGCACCCCTATGGCTTTGGGAACTTGCGGTCAGGGGTGTTCCAGAGGCTGCAGGTAGGTGCAGTTTTGTCTTTTCCTGCCATAAAAGTTCTGGGTAACTTGCCATGTAGACTCCCTGGCTCACAAGACAACTTTGGAAGACCCTTCAAAGTGTCTGCCCACCTGGTATCTGGGATTTACTGGTGTTATACTGAGGCATCTCAATTAGCTCTTGTTGGTTAATTGGTAGGACAGGAGATCTAAACTGCTGTTACTCTGCTCTTGTGCCTTCAGCAGTTTCTTTTATTCATGAATAGATTGAAACTAATCTAAAACCTGTAGTATATCAGTATTTGTGGTGTACAGAGCTTTTATTAAAGTAGTAGATGATGATTTTTTTGTAGTGTTCTTGATCTAAGAAACTTAAATTGTAGCTGTTTCAAGCAGCTTAATTCTGTAACTAATTACTGCATGAATTGTATGTTTTCAGGGTTTGGAGCAGAAGGATTGCTATTTATGGAGAAAGTATTTGCATTTTGTTACAATATGTATACTGGTTTATAACCATGAAATTCATGAAGAAATACATTTCCTATCAGCATTAAAGTACCACAACTTAATGATGATTAAAAGGGCACCTCAATTGCCTATTAATTAATGTACAGCCACTTCAGAGAGTCACAAGAACAGTATCTGTGATTCTTATCTTGTCTTTGCTGTGGTTGTATGCTTTTGTTAAATATTTCCAATTTTACAATAATGCAAAATAACCTCCTTACCTTATGATAAAAATGTCCTGAATAGACTTGATAATATCATGAATTCTAAGGAGCTTCAAATAATTGCATTTCCTTGGAATTTTGATGCTTTATTTGCACAGTGAAGCCAGAATTTGGAAGATTTGAAAGGCAGCTTGAAGATTATCAAGTGGATTTCAGTGCAGTGCTGATCCTTCCTAAATTAATACTAAATGTATCTTGCATGTCATTCCTGTGGTTTGGTCCTGTAATGTTGGCTCTGTTTGCAGGATGAGCTCAGTGATGTGATTGACGTTAAGGATCCAGACCAAACTCCTGTGGATGAACGGAGGAGGAAGCGCCTGGTGGCTGAGGCTGCCAAGTTTGAGCCTGATCATTACCTGTGAGTGCTGGTTGACCTCACCTGGCCAGTGGAACTACCTCACTGCAGTGGTTGGGTGGGGCTCTAGGTGCAGGATGTAGCCCCTTTCCTAGAGGTGTGTGTTCCCCCTGCTCTTCCCCACCACGTGGCCCCCAGAGAGCCCGCAAGGACCCACACAGAGACCACAGGAGAGGGACGAGAGAGAGTTTATTGCTCAAGGGTGAGGGTTTGTAAAGGTTTTGGAGGGATCCTAAATCTACCAATAGTAAGCAAAGGGGATTTGGCTCTGTGCTAATAGGAATAAAGGGTTAACAACCAATAGAAAGGGGTAAATAGCATCCAATCAGAACAGTTTTTGTCACTTACTTCCAGCCCTTCCTCAGGGGGGAGATAACAGTTATCTCAGAGGATTTTGGGAAGGAGAAGCAGTGACTTGGCAAAAAGAACAATAGAAACTATTTTGTACATTTAAACAACATTAAAAACCTCAGTTTTTAAGGCATTAGAGTTAGCTTTTCTTCATTTTCTTCACAAGTCCACTTCTGACAGGACTTTTTCCATTCCAGATATTGTAAGTCAAATGCTACACCTGACCTGACACACATTCACTTTCCATAAAGGATTTTGTTTAAAGATCACTTCTGAAAACAGTAACTTCCCTCTATTTGTCCCTTTCTTTGCTTTGTCAGAGCAGGCCCCAGAGGGTGCTCTCAGTGTGACACAGGACACTGCCCATCTGTCTTGGGGTTACTCAGTTGTTTAATTACTGCTTAAGTCTGTGAACTCTTGCAGAACATTGTTTTATAGTTCACCTCTTCAGCAGCTGAGCAGCCAATCCCTGCCAGCATTTTGGGTTGTAGATGTCAGAACTTTGTTTTCCTCTTTTGAAATGAAAATTAATGAACCATCCTGGTCTATTAGAAGGTAATTTGAGGAAGTTTAGGAATATTTTGTCTTGGCCACTTTGTTTTTTGCCTTCACATGAAACCTGTTCTACAGCAGAATGAGGAAAAGTTCCAAATCAAAAATATTGTTTCTTTTGTACTTCATTCCGTGTAATGAACATGGAAGTGATTCTTTGTGTGCTTTTCAGGTCCAGTGAGGTTCAGAAGCTTCCAGATAAGTAAAATAAATTGAAGCCATGAAATCTTATTAATATCCACTGATTCCTGCAAGATGGATTTGCTGGGAGAAGAATTCTTCCCCAGCAGGGAGAATTAGTACTGTGGGATGTTTTGTTGGGGACAGGAAGGTTTAGCCCATTTTGGGTTTTTTCAGAAGGTCCCTTTGCAAACCTGGAATTTTCCCCCAGTTGAATATTTCAGAGGCAGCCTCATGTCTTTCTGTAGCACACGGAAACTAGAGGAGCTTTCTGGATGTATCACTTAGAAGTACATTTCACTAGAACTGAAGTAGTTCCTAACCTATAATGGGATGCAAATTGCAGTAATTCTAAGTTTCCATTTTAGACTCTGTGTTCTGGCCTGGTAGATGAGTTACACCATTTAGTTTAATGGCTGTGTTTTGGTTGCTTCAGAACAGATGATCCCAGCCTTTCTCCACGACAAATTGTTTTCCCTTGTACCCTGATTGAGAACAGAAGCTCTGGGAGAAATGGGGGCAAACAAGTGTTCTGGTGCCTTTGAGCAAAGTGTACACTGACTGATACCTTTAAGTAACTTTCTAATGACATTGAAAGAAAGCAACAACAAAAAAATCTGTCAGTGTCAGAGTGAGGCAAATTGCATTCTGTGTTTAGTAGCCTGGGCAGGTTTTATGTGGTGATCAAGAAGGTTTTAAGAAATATCCTGCAGTTTTTTTTTTTCAGTTCTTGTTATTTATAGCATTGTTTGGCTTGAAGAAAAAGCTCACATGGTAAGAGGAGGCTTAGAACCTGAGTCCTTTAAATCCTCCCAGAATTAGTATGTTGAGGTTTTTACCACAATGGCTTTGTGCTGAGGTGGAGGTCATCTCCCTTCCAGAATTCACCTACAACTTTATTTCTCCACCTTGTCCTTGTTTACCTAAAAGTCCATCCCTTCTTTGTGTTTACCCTTCAGCTGCACACCCTTCCTCCCCACAGAACACCTGGGTCTTAAGTGGGAGAGCTTCCCAATGAAATCCAGTGATTTGTCTGAGAAACCTTCCCTTTGGAATGTTTTCCTTTAGATACACCCAAAGCAAATCAGGTTTGTTCACCTTCAGTCATGCTGGAAGCTCTTCGATCTCCTGGGCTTCTTGGGTGGCTCAGGAAAGGTGGAGGAAGGAAAGAAGGGATGCTGTGAGAAAAGAGAATGTTGTTTATGCTTTTAAGAATAATTATTTTCTGCTTTTAAGTCAAAGAACATATTTCTAAATGTATGGAAAATAACCCAGAGCCAAGTGAGGTGTATTCTGTGTGTGCATTAATGTATCCCCACATACAGTATGAACTAAAATAAAGAGCATATGACTTTCTTTTCCCTAGAGCTGATTTTTTTGAAGATGAAGCTATTCAGCATGTTTTAAAGTACAAACCATGGTGGGTTGATGCTCATAAAAAGATGACAGCCTTGCAGAGGGAAAGTCATCAGGAACCTGACAGTCATACATTTGGTGAGAACATACAGATATGTCTCCTTCTCTCTATGTATATATATATATACACACACACACACCCCTGTTGCTTGAATGATAATTGCTGTGATGCCATCATCTTATGTTCTGGTTAATTGTTCTTAAAGGAAATTTATTACTTTACTATTTTTATGGGTCTCAGAGACTTTTTTTGAAGGAAAATCTTTGTGTCTTTTGAAGGGATGTTTTCAGGGTTAGTGAATGACCTTGTAGAAACACTGTTAACAGATAACTGAGGTTTACCCTCCCTGCACACAGTGATTGTAGAGAGCACTACAAACTGCTGTTATGCATATCCTTCTATTGTCCTTTGTTCATTTCCTTTATAGTATGAAAATCTGATATTACTAAAGTAGATAATGATAATCCCTTCACCAGAGGTTCTTAGTGCACTAATAATACCTGCACTTTCACGTTTTCTACAGGAGAAGAACAATGGAATTTGGGTAAATGTTGTGTATTTTACTGTGAATGTAATCTGATCTTCTTTCCTGGTCTCTTTTCAGCCTCTGAAGCAAGAAATTGTTAATTATATCCATCATAAATATTTGATGTAAAAAGCATTGGACAAAGGTAGAAGCTTGAAAACAGAATAATGAGGGGTTCTTTGTTTGTTTTTGTACATTCACTTCTTAGTAAATGAAACACTCTTACTGTTTGCCTGTGTTAAGGAATATAATTAAAATTAAGAGCTGCTGGATAAGTTAATTGAAAAAGAATATTTTTCCTTCAAACTGAGATTCTTATGTTTTTCTTCAGTGTCTTGCTGGGTTTTAGGTTCAACAATAACAGACAAACGACTTGAAAGCTTGGCAAGCCTGCTAATGAAAATTACACAGGAAAAGGGTCATTTTTCTCTAAAACATTTGTTATAACATATATTTAATAAGAATGATTCAAAAAAATAGATCTGACTTCGATATGGTTGAGTGAAGAGGTTTATGTAGTTTTGTGGATCTTGAGGAAATTCAAGTAACAAAAGAAGTGGTGTGATGTTTGGATTATGTTAATTACAACCCACCCTTTCCCTTTGAAAGACCTCAGTTTTTGAAACATTTGTACGGTTTGAATGGCAAGTGACTGAAACCAGTGGAGGTTTTTAAACCTGAGTGAGTTGTGGTGAAGGAAACCACCATGAGAGGGAGTGCAGGTTCTATTTGAAGGTCTCCTATGGATGCAAATGCAGAAGGGCAGGAGGTGGGTCCAGGCTGTTCCATCTGGAATCTGATCATCAGTGGGATGTCCCTGGGGTTTTCCATTGCTTTATCCAATCAAAGCCATGGTCCAGCTATCTGAGTTACAGATTCAGGAATCCTCATGGACTGAGTGGAGTTTGGCTGCACATCTGCAGGGCTGTGTGTTCCATCCTGGTGACTGGAGGGGACAGAGCAGGCACAGGAAAGGAGCAGGGACTGTGCCGAGTGAAGGACCTTCTTTACTGCTTGAGAAATTCCACGTTATTTCCACTAGAACTGAGAAGTCTGCCTGATTAAGCCACAGTGTGCTGTGCAGGGAGGAGGATAAGGAGGCTGTCACTGTGTTGGAGTGTGCTCATAGTAAGAAGCCTTTGAACACGAGTGCTTGGCTGTAAAAAGCCAGAGGGTACTCAAGCTCAGAAGCTCTCGGGGCACAAACACCATCCGTGTTTTGCAGACTGTTCAAGGTGTTGTATGATGTGTGGTGATTCTCTGAGCCTGTGTATACACACAGGTATGAGCTCAAACCTTTTCTGTTGCAAAAATCAGATATAAATGTCACCTGTTTACTCTTGAACCTGTTAAAGGGCATAGAGGAGGAATGGAAACCTTGATGCAGTTTTTTTTATTGCTTATGGAGAAGAAGCATAAAATGAAGGTACCCAGATTTCTTACTCTTCCTGAGTTCCAAATTCATGTCTTGTATTAAGGAAAGCATCTAAAATAAGGTAATTTCCAGCGTGCTCATGATAAGGACTTCCAAGCACACAGCTTGTAAAGAGAGTTTAAATATTGGGATGTTTAAAATGTGTACAGCTCATTGTAGGTGTGACTGCCCTGGCCAACTTGCAGAATGTTTTGTCTGTCCCATGTGAAGGAAGGCTTTGTTCTTGATTAAACGTGTGCTGCTTCACAGCTGTTACAAAACATGGAACCTGAGAGATGGGATGGAAAGGGCTGTCACATGTGCAGTGTCTCATCCTGAGAAATTTGCTACTCCAGAATGTGAAAAGGTGTCTCTTTAGGGGGTTGTTTGTTGGAGGTAAATGACTGGTAAGATAAGAGGGTAGAAATGATACTGTCAGAACTAGTGGTAGATGACATTCCAGCCTGCCAGAGTGTTGGGGCACAGGAATGTCACACCTTGTACCTTCAGAGTCCCTGCACTCTGTGCTGTTACTGCTGCCATTTGGACAGTTCCCACCTGCACAGTGTCTGTGACATCAAAATGTCACTGGGAGTGACTCGTTCAAGCTACAACATGGAAAAGTGTCTGTAATGTGGGAAAGAGATAGAAAAGTTACCAGGTTCTTACCAAGCTTATTTTCTTACTCAGAAACACTGAATGAAGAGAACTATTTCTTGTTTCTTCTTTTTCCTTGCTTATATTGATGTCCTTTCAGTTGTTCTCTTCAGTGTTTTCTTGGAACCAAAAACTTCATCACTTTTGTCTTTGGCTGCAAGGAGTTATGAATAGAGATGGCATCTTTTTTTTTTTTTTTTTTTTTTTTAATGACATTACAATTAACTGAAGATTTTCTTTGGTTGATTACTGCTATTATATTCATCCCTGGTTATTTTCTCTCTGTTTTTACATCATCAGGTTTTTCTAATGTCTCATTAGCAGATTTTTTTTTCTTTTTGGATCATCTCTTCTCATTAACATTTAAAGTCTTTGTCTATCTTCTGTCCTTACTTGGAATCTATTTTTTTTTGACCTTTTTCTTCAGCTTCTGTGCATGGTGTGTGTATTTTGCCCCTTTTTAATTTCTTCTTTTTCTGTCCTTAATCTCTCTTCTTTCTTTGGTCCTTTTTAAACATTTTACTGTGTATTGTCTCTTCTGGCCCTTTTTGGTCACATTTAGTGTCTAACGCAAGTCAAGGAATACTCCATAGAGCCCAACTAAGTACACAGCTTTTCCCATGAGGGAGTGAAACTTTGGAAAAGCTCCCTTTTTGCTGCTGCTGAAGTTCACATGAGTGTCCTGCTTCTCCAGATTTCAGATGAAAGGGTTTGTGTTTTCTAACAGTCACATTCAGCTTGGTTAAAAGTTCATTTTTATTCTACTTCCAGTTGCACAACGGTAAAGACTTTTTAGGCAACACAATAATCTTCAAAGGCTCAAGCTGACATGTGTATTTAATCCAACATTTATATGCTCCAAGGATATTTTGCTTTGTTCATGGTGACCTCTCTTGCTCACCAGTGACTGTTCTCTTCCTGATTTCTGTAGAGAATGAAGCAATTTCCTTTTAAAGATCCACCTTTCAGCAGAGCTTGGCTCAAATATATACCATTACTGGTAGATTCATAAGTTTAAGGTGAATCACTTTTTCTTTTTTATCAAATTTCTGCAATTGCTCTGTCTGCCACCTTTGCATCGTGTCTGCCTTCCTGGCACTGCTCTGCTGCAGAGAAGGTGTTTGTCATGTGAGCAAAGATTGCTTTTTATTCATGCAAAATCCTTAATGATCAGGCTTCACTGTAAAAGATCTCAGGTTTTAAAAGGCACGAACAGTAAGAAGAAAGGATGATGTATGGGTTTGATATGGCCTGCAGGAACTGTGTATTTGTTAAAGAATAATGAAAAAAATAGTATAAGAAGATTGTGAGATTCTGGGAAGACTGACCAAGTTATATGGAGAATGCCTGGAGGAAGAAGGTCAGGAGTGCTGTGGAGGGAATGTGCTGTAAATGCTGATTTGAGAAGTGGAGGGAAGAAAATATATTAGGAGCTACAATTTTAATGGAAGAATTGCAAAGAGAGGGGAGAGGATGAACAAACCAGACCGGACTGAACACAGTTTAGGGTGAATATTGGTATGCAGAGGAGGAGGATACCTTGGTGTGCTCTCAGGAGTTCTGGTTCACTGCCTGAAACACTGAGGCTTGTCTGATCAGTCTCCCTGACAGCATTAGGGGGTCTCAGAGATGGCCACATCCTGCAGGTTCTCCAGAAACAGCCCCCTGGACAAGGGCAAGACCTTTTATGCAATATGTTTTTGGATGTGGAGTCCATACAGGAAAGAGAGGTTATTGGGATGTCAGCACTCTGGGAAGTTTCAGTAACCTCTCGTACACCTCAGCAGGCCACAACAAAGTCAAGCACAAGAAACAAATCAATAGAAAAATCAACTTTGTTAGTTCAGTTGCTTAAGTTTTATGTTGTTGTTATTATTATCAAATATTTTTCAGGCAATATCCAGCACTGGGGAAAATGCTGATCCTGCACACGGATCCTGCACACAGCCTTGGGCATCTTTCTGGGCAGAGTGGTGCTGCCTTTCATCTTTTAATGGCTTAGGAAGAGCTTGAAAAGAGAGTTGTTTGCTACTGATTAATATCAATGACTAATTTTATTCCTGACTAATCCTCTCTCTGCTGACTGATGTCCTCCTGTTGCTGATTCCTTAACCTACAAGGATAGAAGTACACATTTAAAAACCTTAATATTATAATGTAAGATATTAGTTTAAAAAATAAAAGGAGGAGGGATCAGTTCTCCTCAGTTCTTTTCCTTTGAGACCGCTCTGGGATTCTTTGGCAGGACCTTCAGCCAGGGCTCTGCTCTCACCAGAAACCAGCTGGTTATCAGAGGCCTTTCCTGACCTGGACTTCTCTGATCTGACCACTGAGTCAGCTCTCTGTGCAGATACAGCACATTTTATCTAAGTGCCCCTAATATATTTAGAACTCCAAGTGTCATGGTAGTCTGGAGATACAGATCTTACAGTGATTTAAGTGATATCACAGCATGAAATACCAGTAAGGCTGTAACAAAACACCCTCTGGCTGTCTGAGCTCATCCTCCCCTTGGAGATTAAACTGTGCCTCATTGACACTCAGGTGGTGAAGGGCAATTTGAAATATCTTTATTTTAACATGAGGAATGGCCAGTTTAAAGTAAGTGAAAGAGATGATTAAAATGTAAAGGTGATCTCTGCAGTGCTATCTGTCAGTAACTTTGTGGGGGGAATTTGAGTCCTTTAGATGTTCATACATTAACACAGTGTCACTGTGGCAGGGAGGAGTGTGCCTTTGCCACTGACAAATGTACAAAGCAATTTGTAATCAAAGTTACAGAAAACTTGCAAATTTAGGACTTGATAAGTAGCAGCAGCTGCTGATTTGCATTAGATTACTATTGTTACACAGACTTAACTAAAACATTGTTAATCCAAGTGTGCAAAAGTGTACAGGCTTAATACAGCAGAAAATGCAATTATAATTTTATTTGTTAGTCTTACACCATGAAATGGCTGTTTGAACTGGGAAAACAAAGTAGGTGATGGTTTTGACATGTGAATAACACGTTTCAGGCCTGGATAATTCATTGTTCACAAACTTCAAGGAATGGATAGATACTTATCTGTAACATTATTTTCTCCAGAGAGAGATATTTTATGTAGAACACCTGGCACTGTGCAGCAAGTTAATGAACATCATGTGACATTTACCCTTGGGAATTGTCTAGTCTGTGTCTTGTTTGTTATTGTTTAGTAAACTTGGAATTTCTGTCTTTATGGTCCAGTTGTAGATGTTTTGATGCTTCAGAGTGTTTGCATTTTAGAGGAAGAAAACTTTACTCCCCTGTTTCGTGAACTTCCCTTGGAATTTATTGGCTTTCTATTTAAAAGGGAAATTGGGTTCACATTTACATTGAAGAATTGATGTACAAAGGAATTTCCTCATAGAATAAATACATTATCTATCTTAGTGATTTAAGGTGTAATACAGAACTGCTTGGCATGGACAGAAAAACAGATTTGGAGCTACCACAGTCTTGCTAAATTGTCACTTTTCCTCGATCTTAGCAACTGGAAGTGATTGGCTTTTTCAAGATGATATGAAAACCAGAATTTCTTTTCGTGGGGCTTGTAAATAAAAGGAGCCTGGCTGGACTCCAGACTAATGTTTAGCTCATGAAAAGTTTCCATAGGAATTTAAATCAAGCATTTTCAGTGTTATGAAGCCAATAGGAACATAAGAAAAGTTTGTAAAGTAGAAACATGCAAAGATGTTTCTCTTAATGCGTAATTTCATGCCTTGAGATGAGATGTGTGCATGTGTACCTGCCTTTGGCATCACAAAACATATCATAAAATTAGAAAGCCCCTGGGATGAGGACCACCAGTGGATAAATCTGCCAGTCTTACAGGTGGATTATATCCCAGAGATTGTGCATTGTGTTAAATGATGATTGTGTAAAATGTTAGAGGAGAAATATCTGTGAACACACTCAGCTGGTTCTGAAGTGTGACCAAGCTGTGCCCACTGTCAGTGCTATTGAGTAAATCAGAGCCTGCTGGCAGGGAATGCCAGAGCTCCATGCAGTTTGGAGGAAAATCCCTTGGCTTTGGCTTCTGGCTGTTCTAATTGTACTAAATGGCTTCTTGTTTTCCTTTGGGTTTGCACAGAGATGGCTCCTACTCAGTTACTGAGGATCCTACTCAGTTACCTGCTTAACCTCCACTGTTCTTCCAGGCTAATTCTGCCATCCCTGCTGGAGTGTTTTCAGTACAGAAGGATGACCATTCTGTGCCAGTCTGTGCTGTGTCTGTCCCACTGATTCCCAGGGGAATCCTTTGATGAGTGTCACAGCATTCCTGCTGTGTCACCTTCCTTGTGCATCCTAGAGAATAAAGTCCTGGGTGAGAGGATTCTTTGGGTTGGCTCAATGTTGTCACTCTGAACTAAAGGAGTTACACTGAAGATAAGCCAAGTCTGATGGTCACTGAAGGGGAGGCCACAGCTCTTTGGGAGGAGCTGCAGCTTCCTTACCTGTGTTGGTGGGGGTAGGATTGTGGTCTTTTTGTTTCTTCCTCAGACACTGGAAGGATGTTCTCAGATGGCCTAAATGGAGCTCCTAAATCTTGGCTAGGTCATGAGTCAGAATTAATGAAGCTTGGAAAACAGAATTGTACTTCTTTTTTCTCTCTTCCCTATTCTTTTAGTTCTTTTCTACAATAAAAAGTACATCTCTCTGTTCATCCTGTGTTTTATTTCTCACACAAGGTGGACTTTATTTACTCAGCTTCTGATTGTGCATCCAGGCAGAAATCCCTGGCACTTTGAGAGGTTCCAAAACATCAGTGTGTACATGCTGTAGACTGCAGGGCTGGAGCTTGACTTTGAAAGGAATATATTAGAGTTTAATAAAAGTTAAAAATGAAAGTAAGAATGATTTAGGCTTTTTCTTGAGTGATGAGTGACTTGTGATTAGTTACATGTTCCCTTTTAAAGAGACTGTTGAAGTACTATTACCACCTATTAAAATGAATCTGCCAGCTTTAAATTCATAATCAATTATCCTTTTACTTTTTATAGTTGTCTTCTCTGAGGAGGAGAGAGAGCAGCTGAGAAAGTTCACAAATAAATCTTATCTTCTGGATAAAAGAAGCCGTCATCATGTGTATCTTGGATTAATTGATATCCTTCTGGCATATTGCTATGAGATCTGTGTCAATGAAGGGGACAAGAATGTAAGTTAAAAAAATACCACATTTTTTAGGAACCCAGTACTGGACCCTCTACTGCCATTTAGAAAACTTATCTTTTAAAGTGAACTTACTTCCAAGGATTAAAAAATACATGATTAAATTAAAATGAAGGACTTGGTATCTCTAGATTGAGCTGTTGGGGTGCATGTGGGGATTAATAGGATTTCAGAATACTTATGTTCTTTTGCAGCAGATCTGTGGAGTTGCAGGAGATTCCAGACAATTCTGTTTGTTTCTGATTTGTGTTGTGATGTGTCTCGATTTATGTAAATGTAAAATAACAGACTAATTGGGGATTTTTTGTTCCATGCTGTTCTGTGGATAACTTGGCCTTTTGGAAATGGATTTGCTCCCCAAGTACAGCTTTGAGTCTTGAATCTGCTCTTCTGATATTAACCCATGAGATGTTTTCTCAATGCTTTTAATCAAAATATTGGGACATGTAATCAAAACTGTTCTGTCTTAATCAGACTACTTGCAAGGCATGGATTGTAGATGAACAAGCAGAAATGTCCAGACCTGATTATTAAACAGGATATTTTGGGATTGTTATTTTGTGTGTTAGAGCTGCACAAAATTGCAAAACTGCCAGGAACACAATTGTGCAATTCTTTATTGGGTTTGCAATAAGTGTATGGTATATGTGCAAAACACACTGCGGGTTTTGTGCTTTTTTTTGTCTTTTTTTTTTTCTTTTATTCCTATTTAATAGGAAAACCACAACATTCAGGCCACACAAATCTTTACTAGAGCCAGGGTTATAGATCAAGGCTTTTTGGCTTTTTGCCCTAATCATCCCACTAGACCACACTGCCCCACAAATGCTGTTGGTCTGTCACATTGCAAGAATAATGACACTTCACATGTACTGCTGGCTTTGGGTCCCTCTCCCAGTGCCAAAAGTCTTGAGCTGTTTTCATGAAACAAGGCAGCTGAGCTTGGCTTTTGTTGATTCAAGTTTCTGTTGCTTTGTGCAAAGGGACAGAATTCCACTAAAATACTGTTTTTCTGTGCACTGCTGTTGTATTTCAAAGACTTGGTGCGTGGGCTCAATATTCCCACTATGGAAACCCAACATCTGCATTGCCATGTGATTTTTAATGCTGTCCTGTGGCCATTTCAATGCACATAATGCAATTACTGCTGTTTATTCACAAAGGCTCTTAAATTGCCGCCAGGATGTTATCTTAAATAGTTTGCCAGCAGCCTGGAGTGTGGGATTAGATAATACTTAATTTACTGTCTTCTCTTAAAATCAGGTGGAATCCTCTTGGAACATCAGGAAACTGAGTGCAACGTTGTGCTGGCTGGAGGTAAGGGGAGACTAAAGTTTTGTGTTATGTGTTTACTTGTGGGGTTTTTTGCATTTTTTGTGGCTTTTAGGCAAAGTTTACTCTCTCACTACTGAAGATGAATTAAGTGTGTGTCCTCTTTTGAATATTCCTAGGCCTTGGCCTTTGGGCTCCACTTTAGTGGGCATGTGTTCCTTTACCTGCCCCCTTCTTTTCATCGTTATTTGTAGAATGATAAAGGTTGGGATGATGGTCCAACCATCACCCCAGCACCATGGTCACCATTAAACCATTTCCAAGTGCCACATCCCTGTTTGTTTAGTTCCTGCTCATCCTTTGAAACCAACACAGATTAGAAGAAACTGAATTCTATTCTTTCCACACTCACATTGTTCATTGGCTGCACACAGACTTGTGTGAAAAAGTTGTTCAAGAGCTGGAAGTGCAAAGGGCTTAACCCGTCCTATAATCCATTAATTCTGATGCAGCAAAGCTGGGAAGGACTGTCCAGCCTCATTCTTGAAATTACTGAGCTAAGTCTCAGTTAGCAGGATCAAAACTGAAATTTGATAGGATTTTTGGGCTCAGTCCTTCATGTTTTTCTAGTAGTGGTGAATGTTACATTCAGTAATAGCTTGTTGTGACAACAGGTTTTCTAGATCTTTTAATTCTGCAGTAGCAGGTCACAAGAGAGTGCAGTTAAAATGCACTGATTGCCTTAATCCCTGATGTATCTTTTTCATATCCCTGTCCTAACACAGTAAAGGAGTTTTCTGCATGTCCTTATGATACAGCATCCCTTGGGGCAGCCTGTGCAAGAGTATTTTTCCCACTTATAAAATTCAGTATTGTCTTGGGTTGAGCTGGCAAAACGCCAACTGCCTGAAGACAGAGTGAAAAGGGTGCCTTCCCCCCCCAACCAGC
>JAWWEV010000024.1:3541718-3562474 GCA_035583235.1 Hafferia zeledoni
ACAATATCATTGGCTAGAAGAGGTCAGCTGTCAGCTAGCCCAGCCCACCTCAAGTCACTTGACAATTTTCAGGCCTAATCCAAACTTCAAAACCCAAATTTAGGCCCCACCTGGCTGAAACCATGACACCAAGCTGTTAATAACCATCTCTGTTACACAAACCATGCAGGGGGGGCCGTTTTCATTATTCTGTAAACAAAATTGCCCAAGCTCTGGTTTGTTTGAACTGGCTGCCATTTTGCTGGGCATGACATGCACACACGTCAGCCTCTAAATATTAAATCACAAATCATAAATGATTTAAATGCTTGCTGGTCATCCATTAAAATGAAAAATGGGTTGAGGTAGTCACAGAAAGCAAAGAAGTGCTGGCTGTCACCGAAGTGTTTTTATTAATTTTAATAAATTGAGAGTTCAGGATGAAATAGGTGTTTTTATTTGAGTTTGTAAATGGAGTATTTTGTCTTGAAAAGTGAAAGCTGGAAAGGAATTTATTATCTTAAAAAAGTCTTCAATAACTCCTTAATGCCTCTGGCCTGAGTAAATCAGAGGTTCTTCCTCACTCACAAAGCAGGACAGTGAACTGCTCTCCCCACACAGGTATATTTATCCCTGTCCTGAATATCTATAATTTTCATGTAGGACAGAGTCATGTATCATTTTTAAAGATCTTACATGTACACATGTATTTGGTTAATATCATGTGGATTTAATTTTTCTTTATTTTTAAAAGGTTTTTTATAGCTTCTCCTTAATGTATATAGTAATATGGGACAGATGTAATTTATTGCTTTAATCTAAAGGATGGCAAAGTCTTGAATTAGATGTTTGATTCTGATGTTTTCTACATTCTTTTTTTAATCCAAAACCACTAAAATGTACAGGACTTATGTTATCCTGCCATGCAAACCAAATCTGTAGTGTCTTGTTTCTGTTTAACATGTTGATTTCCATATCTATTCAAATACAGATTTTAGAGGCTTTTTTTTCCTGTTCTGCTATGACTTTTTTCCTTAAAGGAAAGCAAGCACAAAGACTAATTCAGATTTTTCACTGATACAAACAGAGCTTCACTTCCATCCACGATGTCCTGGTGTCTTTTGGAAGAAGAGTGCTGTGCTACCCCCTGTACAGGCATTTTGGGTTGGTGACACGTGCCCTCAGTGACACAGTCATGATACTGCAATTGGGTGAGTGTTTTAGGGGTGCAAGTGATGCCTGGAGAGCCACATTGTTGTATGTCTGATTTCTTTAATAACTTTGAATCCTTTGGCAGTTTCACCCAAACCTGAAATACCAACACTTGTGGCCATGTCCTGGGTTTGTGAAAATGGGGCTGTGGAGAGAAGAGAACAAAATTAGTGCCTTTGCCAGGAAAGAGCCTCTGAAGCAACTCATTGATTAGGCAGCAGATGATGCCAGCAGTGCTTGCCATCCAGCCCCCCTGATTCCCAACCTGCTCGTGGTGTGGGCAGGTCTGTATTGCTGGGCAGAGTCACAGACATTGAGGAGAAGAGGCACTTTGTAACACTGAGTGGGAGTCACAACTTCTTTGTAGGATTAAGGCAAAATGGTTGAGGTGACCCTGAAGAGTAAAAAAACTGGCTCTACACTACATATTTGTAGCTTTTTTTTTTTTGTTTCACGTTGAGGAGTGGAGTTGTCATCTCACTGACTGCAAATTCTTCTTTCAGCAGTGACATTCTTTTTATGCATACCCTGTTTATCCAGACAGCTTGCCTGTAACAGTTACCCTGAGATCAGCTCAGTTGGTTAAAACTTGGTTGTAACAATGCCAAGGTCATGGGTTCAATCCCCTATGTGGGCCCATTGACTGAAGAGTTGGACTTGATGATCCTTGTGAGTCCCTTCCAACTCAGAATAGTCTGTGATTCTGTGACATAGGACACCAAATGTCCCAGAGAGACGAGGGACACAAAGAGGACAGTACAAATCTTCAGGACTGGCTATTCCAGCTCCAGTTTTGCAGTTGTGCACAACCATGTTCATATCTTGAGTTATTAAAGTTACTTGCAACTTTCCTATTTATCATGAGTTACTATTTAAAAAAAAAAATTAGGGTTAGATTTATTTTTTGGACAGAAGAATCACTGAGAAGCAGCACTTCAGTGGTTTATTTTCAATTGCAGGAATAAAAACCTACACAAATGGCAATATTCATCTCTACTACTGCCAAAAACTATTGATGATTCAACATACCATTTATGTTGTAGCAGTTGGGTAGTGAAATTTTAAAGGGAAGATAGATGCTGTCCCTCTTCACTTATCTCCATTGGTTTATGTTGCTGTTCATAAGTGTGAAAAAATAAAATTCTGATAACAAAACTGCAGTGATAACAGTGCTGTCAGCCTTGTGGATTGTTCCTTTTCTGAGGAGGATAGTACATGGGAGGTAAGATATTTGCTTTTCTTTTAATGTCATGGTGGAAAAGGGTATTGCAGTGAAGATTCAGTGATCCAGCACAATGTTTTCAGTAGTTTGGTAAGGGAGGTGAGGAAAGGCTGAGAAGAGCTGAGGTTGTTCAGCCTGGAAGAGAAGAGGCTTCAGGGAGACTTTAGAGGCCCTTCCAGTGGCTAAAGGGGACAATGACAGTGGCTGTCTGGGGCTTCTTGACATCTGGGACAAGGGGGAATGGCCTTAAGCTGAAGGAGGGCAGGGTTAGATGGATATTGGGAAGGAATTCTTGGCTGTGAGGGTGGGCAGGGCCTGGTACAGGTGCCCAGAGAAGCTGTGGCTGCCCCATCCCTGGAAGTGTCCAAGGCCAGGTTGGACAGGGCTTGGAGCAGCCTGGGCTGGTGGGAGGTGTCCCTGCCTATGGCAGGGGGTGGGATGGGATGGGGTTTATTTAAAGTCCTTTCCAACCAAACCATTCCGTGATTGTACTTCCTTCATGAGGGCATGAGTCCATTGGGAGGGGCATTAGTATAGTGATGAAAGTAATGGTGACTAATGAGAACTTCTGGAAGTTCTGGGTTTGTGTATCAAATTAGTATTTACTGTTATAATATGTGTGGAATGTGAAGAATGCTGATTGTTTTAAGGAACCAGCTGCCAAAATGCTGGAAAAATTCCAAATGGATGGATTACCTGTGTGTAGTCAGCAGGGTGGGGGAAGAGTGTGTGTGAAAGTATTCTTAAAAATGGGTTTGTAGGTAAGGCTTGTACTGCCAAGGCACATTTATTCAGTCAAAATGTTTCCCCTTTAAGTCTTCAGTGGTATTTGAGTCATTCCTTTGGGGAAGTTCTGTCTTTCCAACATACTTAGCAAACTGTACCCTGCAAGGCAGACTAAGTGTGGATAACATTAACTGCTCTGTTACCTTCTTTGGAAATGATGCCTCACATTTGGCACTGTGTTGTTATGTAGGTGTGCTGGACACAGGTAAAGATGACTGTCAGCAACATAATAAATTCCATTAAATAGTTACACAACTTGTTTTTTCATGTAGATTCAAGGACTGGTGTTCAGCTTAAAGGAAGAATTGGTTTAAACTGACCTCGACTTGAGATTTCTTTCAGGATGCTGTTAACAGAAGCTGGGACACAGTATAATGCAATGTTTCACTAATAATAATCACAGTAAACTAATGTATTTTAAAATACTACAGAGTTCTGATGGCACTGAATGCCTCAAGTTATGTTACTTGACTTTAAAAATACTAGTCCTGTGTTGGTGGATCCCTTCCAAGCTCCTGGATGCTGCATTTTTAAGCTGTTAAGGATCCTTGCATGTGGTTGAAACACTTTATTTTGAATTAAGACTTTCTGCCAAGTCTTAATTGTAAGACAAATGCATTAAGCTGATTAATGTTGAGGTCCTCAGCAGATATTTTTCATATGCTGTTGTAATGATCTATAGTACTTGAAATACTTCAGCAAAACCATTAAAAATGCAGTGTCGTTATTGACTGTATTTATCTGCTGTTTGGGTAGGACTGAAGAAGGAAATGAAATGCAGTGGCACATCCATGACCCTGCTCTGGCAGGGACCAGGGGACCCCCTGTGTTCCCTTCCAGCCTGTGATTCAGTGATTTTGAAGTGATCATCTCTGAGCTGGTAATAAAAACTCATTTGGGCTCTTTCGTGCAGTGTAAAATATCCTTTGCTTCTTTTCATGCAGAATCAAACACTAAGATAGTTACAATTCTACAATTACCCATTAAAACCAGGTAGTACTGTTGCCTAACTGGGTAAGTTATTACCAAAGTGTTTCAATTCAAGTCTGTAAAAGTTCTTTTCTTGTGTTTAAAAATGCTGTTGTTCTTTCTTTTTAATGAAACAGTGAAGTTCAGTTTATCTTATCTGAATGGTCTTCCTTGAAAATGTGGACTAACATACAGAAATCGTCGTGAAAAATGATGTAAAATAGAAATAGGTGACTTTAAATTTCCTTTGCTTCCAAATACACAGTGTGGAAGGTGGTAGAATTTCATGTGGTGTAGAATCAGTAGGTTGTCCTGTCAGATGGCAGATACAGAGCTGGGGTCAAATTGTATCCTTTTTTTTTAAAAAGACTGAAAAGAGGACTGGATTTCTGAATATGTAGGATGCAAGTTACAGGCTGTTGTGTAGCTGCTGTCATAGCAAGGAACTCCTGAAGAATCCACTGATCTGCAGTCAGTTGCCCTGATTTTCTATTAAAGACATTGGCATAATTCATTTGTACTTTTGAAACTAGTGAGGCTTTTTTGAATAATCAGAAAATAATATCTGCACATAAAAAGCAGTGTATTTATTGATCAGTATAATGCAGAGCTGTGACTTTACACAGAAGATTTGCAAAAACTGTGCTAAATCATATGGACTCATATTCCAAAAGCAGACATTTGGTGGTTTGCTGTGTTCCATATTTGCCTGACTCAGGATTCCCTACTCCGTGTCTGGCAGGATTTACAGCCTCTCTAATTAGAGACCCATTAAGCTACTATAATCCAAAACTTCTAATTTATGAAGAAAGAGTTTTTAATTGAGAATTAGTGTGACATTCAGTGATGTACGTTGTCACTTGGCAGATGAGTAGCAGGAGTGGATGTTGTAAATGCTTTGGGCTGACAGCTTGACAGCTGGAACCCGAAAAAATTACCAAAATTTTAACTCTACATATCATTTCTTTTAAAAAGAGCACACTTCTTTTTTAGTCAAAATAGAGAAGTTTGACAAGCTTAGCTTGACAGGCATTGATGGGGATACAGTCTAAAAGTTTATCAGTTATATTTGGGATTTTGTTTTCTTTCCTCACTTCTTCAGCAGGTTTCCCAAACAAGTGTGTTTTTCAGTTCTTTGCCATGGCTCATATTCCTTTTTCTTTTTCCTTTTTGCCCCCTTCCTCATCCTTTAACTTTAATTCTCTGGCTCTGTTTTTTCAGCATGGAATTACTTGCAAACAAACAAACAAATCTTGTGCTTGAACAGCAGGGGGAGTTCTGATCTTTTTTCTTTTTTTTTCCCCTTCCTCTTCTAAAGCTGTAAAATGTAATTTCATCCCTGTTCAGGTTTCACAGCCTAGGAGGAGCCAGCCTCTTGGGAGAGGGTTATTAGATTGCATTTGCAGCAGTGGCTGTTTTCATTTGAATATGAGGGGTTTTTTCCCCCCATTAAACAGTGAAAATAATTTTTAAAGTCTTTCAGCACTTAACCCTTTAGCATCTGTAATGAGAAAATGAAGAGAGGAGATTGCAGCTAATTGGATGGTTGCATATGAAGGAGAAATCATAGAATCATAGAATCAGTTGGGTTGAAAGAGACCTCTGAGATCATCAAGTCCAACCCTTAATCCAACCCCACTGTGATCACCAGATCATGGCACTCGGTGTCACATCCAGTCTCACCTTAAAAACTCCAGGGTCAGAGAATCCACCCCCTCTCTGGGCAGCCCATTCCAATGCCTGAGCACTCTCTCTGTAAAGAATTTTTTCCTGATAGCCAACCTAAACCTCCTCTGGCAGAGCTTAAGCCCCTGCCCTCTTGTCCTGCTGTTGGTTGCCTGAGAGAAGAGACCAATCCCCACCTGGCTACAACATCCTTTCTAAATGACAACAGAAAGTTTTCTGGTTGTGGAATGAGAAAACATGTTTTTAATCTTTTACTGCATTTATTGACTGCCTGTCACATGGACCCTTCTGGAGCCTGAAGGGAGTTTGCCTTTCATTTTGCCTAATTATTCAGTAACTGGCCAGAGGTAGGAATAGTTCTCCTTAGTTTCAGGCCCAGCTCAGCTGTTCTGCAGTGGCATCATCACAGCCTTGCACAGTCCATGTGCCTGATCCTGCTGCGTGTTCCAGCCTTTCTGTCTCACAGCACAGGCTTTTGTGTAGGCATGGAGGGAAATTGTTTTCCCTTAGAGAAATGATGGGGCAGAACTTTTGGTATTTATGGGTTACTTTTCAGTTTACTTTTCTTTTTTTTTTTTTTTTTTTTGACATCCAGTGCACTCTCTGCCTGTTACAAAGTTTGGGACAGCACAGCTTGGAGCAGTGGAAATGCTGGGGGAAGGGGCTCCTTCGGCTGCAGGGAATTACACGCATGACTGTGCCTTGAGGATTTAGTCTTGCAGAGAGATTCCCACTGAATTCAGAGGCTCTGCATCCAGAGAGATGTGGATACTTAGGGATGCAGTTCCATTCCTGCTGTTCTGAGCCTGTGATTCAAATCAAAGTTCCAAGATGGTTTTAGATACTTTGGTTATTAAAGCCTCACAGGTGAGAAGGTGATAAAGATGATCTATTAACATTTCTAGTGATTCATAAAAATAATCTATTTCCAGGAAAAGCTGCAGTTTTGAAGTGTCTGCTGGACATTCACAAGATTTTCCTGGAGAGTGACCCTGCCTACATCCTTAATGATCTCTTCATTACAGACTATTGCATCTGGATTCAAAAAATCAAGTAAGTTCTTATCTAGTATTGATGTGGGAAACGTTTTAGCATATTTCATCTATGAAAAAGTATCAGCAAAATAAAAAGAAATTGTCTCCTATATATTGAAATATGATCAGTCATTTTCCCTTAGTAACTGTGTCTGTCCAGCTATTCTTAATGCAGGAGTAAAGATATTAAGCGTATTTTTTTATGTAGTGACATCACTGGAGAAAGGAGGGAGGAATTGCATTTTAAATAAAAATGAGTTTTCATTAATATATTAATAGGGTTTTTTGTGGGGAAAAACCAGCTTTGGGGAATTTTCATTCTATTGCAGTTTCTCTTAGGAAGAAAAATGCTTATATAGCACTTATATAACTTTAGGATAAAAATTAGAAATAACTTCTACTTTAGAACTGAATTGGCAGCACATGCCAACCATTGACATCTGTATCAAACATTGATTTATGGGCTGTGGCAGTTGTACCAATTGATTATTAACAGCAGAGTAAGTGTCACAAATCACTGTGTGCTCCAGCCCCTGTTTGCCAGCTCCCTGTCCCTGGCAATGTGCTTTGGCTTCCACTTCACTTGAGAGGAAACAGCAACTCTGCCACTTCCAGGCAAAGTCCCTGCACTTCAGCACCTCTGTGCCTCACCTGTGTTCTTTCAGTGGAGTCAACATGGCTTATTTCCAGAGTTTTGGGAAGTTTGCAGCCAGACTGGTTACAGTATCAGTGTGTTTTAGTGGCTTAAAACCAAAAGTGTTGGTAGGAAAACAGTGGGAAGTGGATTAAATGATTAAAGCAACTTGCATGTTCAAATCTTACTAAGCTTTATATTGTTCTTGTCAGATTTATTCTGGTTTTCATACACCTCTTGTGTTTTATTCCCTCTTTTTTATGTTTTCAAAGCCTTCTCTGAAGGCCCACAAAAGAAGGTGTGAGTTGAGGCATTACCAATATAAACACAAAAAATGCCATTGTCATATTTGTTAATATAGCAAGATATGAAACTGGTTAAAATTGTCTTTGCATTTCAGTTCACAATTTAACAAGAGAGTGTGGGAGAAAAATGAATGCACAAGACACAAGGAACAGCAATGGGATATAGAGGGAGTTTGGTAATAATTATGATGGGAAAGGGGAATGTGGCATAGAATTGAGCCAGGCTGTAGGTTTAGGTGTGACCTTAGCAGACCTTCTTGGAGAATCACTCATCTCACAGCTGCTTATTACATTGTAGATGATGTTGGTTCTTACTCTCTGTGTGCTTTCAGTGACTGTGTTCCTATAAATAGCAATGCACAAAACACTCCAAAGCAACTACAGGTGTTTCCAAACATTCTGATTCATTAATCCTGATTAATTCCAGGAGCAGCCAGTTCATTTTACACTGTCGTGTTTGAGGAGGCCTTTTTTGGCCACACCTTGAATGTGTGGGAAATTCCCCAAGTGTGGGGAAATTCATGTTCAGGTTGAAATTGAGATAAAGAAGTGAGATAAATAAAGGAGAAAGTTATTTCATGGATCTTTCACAAAGAATTGAGTCATAAGACAGTAATATCACTGCTGCCCATATCAATGAATATAATGTCTGGCAAGTCAGTCATAAAAAACAGGGTTGTCTTTAAACCCAGCCCAGGAAAATGCACGGTAGCTGTAAGTGACTGATAGATTAACACGTTTCCTCCCAGACTCTCACATTATGTCCCAGTTAAGCAGAACTGACAGCTGCTGGAAAGAGGGCAATTAAGCTCTCTTATTGTCAGAGTGACAGGGCACAATAGCTGTCTGTCATTAGGAGAGCGGGAGAAAGAGGAACCACAGAAACCATTCCTATTTTTAGGTCTGAATCAGGACAGCATTTAAGCATATGCTGAAGTCATCCCTGTTCAGTTTAGCAGTGGAGCATGTGTTTGAAGTTCAGCATGTGCAAAGTGAACAGGAACACTTCGTTTTATTCCTTTATGTTGAAGGGAACAACAAAGTTCACTTGTCATTCAGAAACAACCTTGACAGATGGAGAAAGGTGTGACCTCTTGGTGACCTCCGCTCAGTACAAGGGTTCCCAGCTCCCCAAGGTGAGGCATCTGGTGGTGCACCTTCCATTCCAGGAGAAGAAGGTCATGGCATCCCTCTGGTAATTCCCTCTGAAGCCCTGGCACAGGTTGGGCGGAGAAGCTGTGGCTGCCCCATCCTTGGAAGTGTCCAAGGCCAGGTTGGACAGGGCTTGGAGCAGCCTGGAAGGTGCCCCTGCCCATGGCAGGTGGTGGGACTGGATGAGCTTTAAAGGTCCTTTCCAACCGAAAACCCTTTCTGTGATTCTGTAATTGCCTTTGTGATGAAAGTTCTGTGGGGGGAAGGTATTCATAGGTATTTTTGTGCTGGTCTTTCAGTGTAGTTATTTGTGTCTCCATTTGGTCTGGATACTTCTCTGTTTTGTCTCTAGCTACTTTTTGCTCCATACAAGCTTCATTAACATTCTTTGTCTCCATTCCCTCCAGTCTTTTCATAACTGAGGATGCTCTCAAAATCCATGCAGAGTTTTCCTTGTCTCTCCCTCTGTCCCTGGTATGTTACCAAGTCCTGGTGGAGGTTGAGACCTCTTTTTATAAACAGTTAAAACAGATTGTAGGTTCATTTGAATGAGGAATCTGGTCCCTTAAAAAACAGCTGGAAGCAAACTTTTTATAGCTCACCTGTGCTGGCAGAGAACAGTCTGGGAGATGTAGGGTCAGGAAAAAGTTTGGCACAGGCAAAACTGTAATGGATGTAAGCACACAGTCCTATTGCAGATGAAGAGGAACAGCCCTGGTAGGTACTGGCTTCTAAATATTCCATGTGGAAACAAAAACCTTACAGGCAGCAGTGTGTTTACAGCCTGATTACAGATTTGGTTTGAGATCATGGTTTGGCTGTGGGGAAATCAGATGAATAAGTGAATGTGTCGCTGGGCTGGCAAAAGGTGATTTATTTTAAGCACAGTGTATCTGGAATTGGGAATGATTAAGCTGCTGAATAAAACACATGCAGGTGGCTAATAGTCACTTGGGTATGGGGAGTACAAACTAGGTCTTTAATTCTAAGGATTTTTCCTTTTTTTTTTCTTTTTTTTTCAAAAAAATGATCTTATTCAGATGCTTGTTACTAAGAGAAAAGTAGATTCCCAAATGTCTTAGATATTCAAGATATTAGCACGTGTAGCTAAAATTTTGTCTTCCTGTTTGCAGTTTTAAACCTGGCTTTACCTGCTTTCTAGGTTTCCAGTATTTCTCTTTAAGCTGCTTGTGAAGTGACTTAATTTCAACTATTGTATGAAGTGGCATGTAAATCCTGTTAACTGTTATTAGGCTTTGAGGAAAGGGAGCATGTTGCTCAGCAAAACTCAGCAGAAAAGAGGGAGAAGTAAATGTTAACCTGGATAACAAAGGCTCGACAAAGACCTATGGAGGCAGCTTGTGGTAAATCTCGGCAGGTGGTGTCAACATTTCTGTTGAAAAGCCAGATGCAGCCAGATGGAAAATTGCATCTTTAACCCCTGAGGTCATAATGACATGTCATCACTTCATTTGATCCCCCTGCTAAGTGAGCTTATCATCCACCCTGCTGTCACTTCTGTTATTGCTTTCATTTCCATAATAAAATTAAATTTAATTTGTCTGCTTTGCATGCCTTTGTTCTTTAGGTCCAGGCTTTTACAAGCCATTCTGGTGCACGTGGCAGCCCTCTGAGGTGAAGTTGTAACTGAATTTGTATTAGAAATCTGAGGTTTTTGTCTTGCACACCTTCCTTTGAGCAGAAGGAGGTGAGGGAGAGGAGAGGGTTGTTTGATAGCTGCAGTTGGCTCTGCTGAGACCAAGGGACTCCAGGTGTGGGTTTGTTGCAGGAGAGCTTTTTCTCCCTGTGGAGGGGAGTTCTGTGTCTGACCCCCTGTTTGCAGAAGTCAGAATAGTTTACCCACTGCCTCTTGCTGTGCTGAGGTTCCTTTGTGTGGGCTGGTGTCTTTCTGCAGTGTTTTGTGTTCCCCTTTGCGCCAGGCTCTATTCACACTGGGTTTGGCCACTCTTGTACATATTCCTGCTGGCCATGACACGAGGGGAAGGCTGAACAGCTTCCCATGAGCCTTGTCCAGGCAGGCAGCAAGTCCAGGCCATTCTGCTTCCCTGCTTAAGAGAAAAACCTGAGTCCATGTCAATTTAAAATATATTTACCTACTATTTATATGCATGCTTGCTTTTAAACATGCACCACTTGAGTGTCAGTAAATGTGTATTTTCTTGGTTTCCTGAAATGGAGGTGAAGTTCTGAGTGATCCTGGCAGTTCTCCAGGGGATAGTACACTTAGTACAGAACCACAGAATGGTTTGAGTTGGAAAGGACTTTAAAGCTCTTTTTGTTCCAACCCCCTGCCATGGGCAGGGACACCTCCCACTAGACCGGGTTGCTCAAAGCCCAACCCAGCCTGGCTGTTGTGCAGTTGCTGCTGCTCAAAGTTTTGTGGGTATGAGACATGCTGGAGAATAAGGTATATTTTTCTACTTTTTACCTACTATCTGACCTTTCATTTATGTTCTGTTAGGAAAAAAAAAAATTATAAAATGATTGTGTATTGTAGTAGCTTCAGCTTGTGCAGTGAAGGAGATCTGTGTGTTAAGATAGATGAGCTGTTAAATTACCTTGGTGTGTTCTGTGGAACTGTATCTGCAACTTGCTTTGTTATCCTTCACAAGTATGTGCTCCCCAACCCAAGACAAATGTAACATTGCTAATTTTGGTGACTGTAGGTGTACCATGCCAGTTTGAGCATGGATTCTTTGATTTAAAGTTTTGAAAAAAACCAGGGTTCCTGGTGGCATTTATACAGTCTCTGTAGAAGCTGCTCTCTTTTTTGGAACTAACTGAATTAAAGCTCAGTCAGGTATTCCTGAGCTGTTCTTGCTTCTCCCTGATTCGCAGGTGAGACACACCCTGAAAGGTAGGTCAGCCTCACAGGCCTGCTTTGCTTTCCATCTCTTCATTATAATCAAAACCCAGTCTTTGTTACAGCATAATTACCTAGTCTGAAGCCAGCAGGGAGTTGCTGCTTTCTGTGTAGGATGTGAATTTCTCTAAATAAATGTAGGATTAATTACATTCACAGCATGTCATGGGGGTGAAGAGATTGATCATTCAGCCCCCCTCTTCTCTTCTTTCATCAATACAGTGCAGTGTTGCCCTGAAATGTTAAGGCCTGATGTTGTAAATGCATTAAGGAACCCAAGTCTTTTAGAAAAAGAAGAGTTCTGAGATTGAGGATTTTTTACTGCCTGTGTCACATCAGATCATAAAGTGCACAAAAGGAAGAACTCAACCTGTGGCACTGCAGTTTCAGTCCTTTGCATTGGTTAAAGTTTGGTAAA
The DNA here is from genome assembly GCA_035583235.1 of Hafferia zeledoni. Lineage (NCBI taxonomy): Eukaryota > Metazoa > Chordata > Aves > Passeriformes > Thamnophilidae > Hafferia > Hafferia zeledoni. The sequence continues at coordinate 3,554,000 of JAWWEV010000024.1, forward strand.
AATGTATGTTACAAGTTACCATCTCTTTATATTTGCAAAAAAACCCCAGGTTTGAACATATATAACAGCTTAGTAATGTTTTTAGAGGATAATTCTGATATTGAGAGGAGTGTTCATAGTTTGATTGCTCTCACATCCATGGAAACCCACCGTACCACACTGAATCTTCAAAAGCCCCTCTTCAGTCCATACAAGTGTTTTCAGGGCTTTACAGGTCTGGTATTAATTTGCATTGAGTTCTCTGCTCTGTGGAGTATCTTATTTGTGTTCCTTGTCTCCTGTTGCACACATGGGCTCACCATGTCCTGTGCTGTGCTGCCTTGTGGGGCAAACCCCATTTGAGAGCAGGGCATGTGTTGGAGCCTTCCTGAAAGAATTACTTCAGGCTTTTGCTACAGTTGGGAAAATATTTTGGAACATGTAACATCTTTAAGCTTCTGTAACCAAATCTTATGGTCTTTGGGTGAATTTAAATAGAACTTTAACATGCATTCCAATGGTATGTTAAAATAATTTCTGGAGTGGATCATCTATCTGGAAACTCAGGAAACTTGATCCGGTTATTATTTGCTAAGATCTGGAAAACTTTGAAAAATGCTTCGAAAGTATGTAGAAACTGTTCTGATTGTGCCATTTTTGCAGCTGTTTCTTCTTGGCATTTTTGTTTTCTTTAGTGGTTTAGGGTTTTGTAAAGCTCAAAATACTTGAAAAGACAAAACCCAGGCTTTTAAAAGACTTTTGTTTTTCCTTTTTTGCTGATTGCAGGGCTGATATTCACAGAACCATAGAATGGTTTGGGTTGGAAGGGGTGTTAAAGCTCATCCAGTGCCACCCCCTGCCATGGGCAGGGACATCTCAGGTTGCTCCAAGCCCTGTCCAGCCTGGCCTTGGACACTCCCAGGGATGGGGCAGCCACGGCTTCTCTGGGCACCTGTGCCAGAGCCTGCCCACCCTCCCAGGGAAGGATTTCTTCCTCATGTTCATGAAGTCTTGTTCCCTCTTTGTGGCATTTTCATGTTCCCAGGATGGGAATTCAGGACTGTCCTGCTACATGAGAGGTGAACAGAGTAACTCCTGTAAACTCTGCACCTCTGCTGTGAAAATAGTCAGTTCAGGCAGGAGGATTCAGGAACAAAACTATCCTAAAAGGTTTTCAAGTGGTGCACTACTAATATTAGTTTATTAAATTTTTGATTTGTGATGGGGGGAAGAGGGAATGTGTTAACACATAATAAAAATGAATCAGTGCTTTAAAGCATTCTCAAATGTTAGAGGAATATGCTAATTTTCAGCTGTTAACCTTGTGGATTCAGCAGCCGTGATTGAGAAGAACAAAGGCATAAGCAGTAATATATTCTGGATGGAAATCCTGCCTCTTGGCTCTGTGGGATTAATCTGATTTGTACAGCACATTTAAAGCATTTCATACAGTGGAGACCTGAGGAAAAATGCACCTCACAGTATTGTGTTTTATGTGCATTGCAGTTCCATGGTCAGCTGTTTCTGCTCTGGCTGGAGTTTTGCTTTGACTTTACCTTCATTGCTGCCCGTGTCAACCTTAGTTTAGTGAAGGCTGCAGTAATTTCAAGTTTGATAAAAACTCCAGTTTCTGAAGTAGGTGGTGCAGAGAAAAGCCAAATTGCTTTCATGGTGCTGCTTTGAAAGCAGCTCTGCCATTAGCATATGCTTTTAGCCTGTGCTCTGATGTAGCCAGTTGTGTTACTTCTCGGAGTGTGTAACAGCCCCATCACAGAATCCCTTATTTTGATCTGTTTTGTGGTTAGATGATTATATTTTTCACTATAGCTCTTTAATGATCCTGTGGATACTCTGAAACCACTTAATTTTCTGCCCCCACTCCACGAAAAACAAAAGATGTTGTTGCATTTGGGAGATTTGTAATTTGTAAGCTGTTCTTCCCTTTGCTGTTTTGGCTTAATAAGGGCCATACAGGTGCAAGGATAAATCCAAAAATGGTGGTGCTGCTGGTGATACACCTCTTGATGCTCAGGGTGAGGAGCTGGGGTTCATCATGGGCTGCACCCTTCCTGTCCTGTGATGACTCGCAGCAGTGGCTCATGACTACAATCCCCAGTTATTGTAGCCCATGACGGCAATCCCCAATTATTGTAATTCCTTCTTAGCAGGTTTTACAAGCTGGCACTGCCACTGCTGGCAGCCAGTTCAGCAGGCAGCACCTTTGCTGGCTGCTTGGAGTAATAATTGTGCTGCACCAGGTATGCTTCTCATTCACTTCCTTGGTGGCTTTAGTGGTGAATTAACTTTGAGATGTCCCAGCTGCTCTTCAGGCTTCTACAATAATGGGAGTGGCTTTTTCAGATGGTCTCTTTGAGGTTTATTTTAGGCATATTTAAAAACCTGTTAGAAAATACAGTGTATGTCTTTTTAGATAGATAAATTTTTTGTGGCATTAAATGATATTTATTTCAAGGTAGAAAACAAATTGCACAGGCTACCCCAGACTGGCCTTGAGGGCTTATTTGATCAACCTGCATTTTAATACAATCAAGTATAAAATGACATTCAATAAAAGATTGTAGATTGTAGTTGGGGATTGGAGAATATAAGACAGTTGAGAGCAGCAGCTTCAGAAAAATAGGTTGGGTCATGCTTGAGAAGAGTTTGAACCTGAACACCTCTTTATCTCTGAGCAGGTGAGAGGGTGAATGCACTTCAGCTGAAGAAGCAGAGTGGTATCATTTAGAAGGAGGAAGTGGCTTGACCTTACAGTGCATCATTTGTAAGACTCTGTTAAAACACAGACTGATTCTCGTGTCTGTTCAAAAAGATGGTGAAAAACCGAGAGAATTAGGGGGCAGAAACATTCCCTGAGTGATCTGTGTTAATGTAAAGACACCAAATAAACTCAGTAGTTCATTGGTAAAAAAGATCAAGGTTGATTTAGGCTGGTCTTCAGGTGTGATGGGACAGAGATTCTGGGGTTTAGCCATTCTGTAGTATAACAAAAAACATACAAATCCATCTGGTTGAACAGGAAGCAGGGGAAATTCAACAGAATAAGTTTTCACAATTTCCTAGTGAAGAGTAATTATGAGTTGGTTCATTCTCCCTGAGTTGCTCAGGAATTGTGTACTGTTTCTTTCCATCAAGATAACTCAAAAAAACACCTTGTGGTTCAACATGAACTCTGGATCTGGTGCAGAAAGTATTGGAGATTCTGTGCAATTTGTTATGCTACCAAAACATCCTCACAAGAGGAAATGCTGTCATTTTCCTTAAAACATATAAGAGTTAACCAATTTATCAAAGAGTACATTGACTGTTGGTAGAAAACCCAGATTTATTTTCATCCCAAGTCACCTGCTTTTAAACCTTAGATCACAGTTCTTTGATTTAAAAATAGTAACTAATAATTTGCAAGCACGTTATATGTCTCCTCTTCCATTGTTTTGATGCGTGTTTTTAATACGGTTTGTTTGTTTGCTGCCATCACGAGCTGCCAATGCCTCTCCTTAGGAGCTGCATCTTATTTAAGGCCCGAGCTGTCACTTCAATTGTCTCTAAAGCAGGAGGTGCACACAGAGCCCTTTGTAAATAACAATACCCAAGTAATATAATATACTGGTTTAAGAGCCTTAAGGCGAAACACTGTTTGCCCTGAGGGCTTAAAAAGGTGATGGGCAGGTGGGTGTAATATAGAAAATCCCCTTGTATGTCTTAGCAAGCCCTGTAAAACATGGATTTTTAACAAGGGATTTAATCTCTCCTCCCAGCTGCTAGCTGCAATTTCCTTTGATGTTTTTCCTCTCCTGCCCTCTGTTGTTTTTTCCTATTTATTCCATCATTTTTCTACAGCTCATATTCCTTCAGGCTGTGTCTGAATGCACCTTGCTGTGGGCAGAGAAGGCAAAGAAGAAAGGAGATTTTTCCCCCTCAGGCAACAGCTTTGATTTTCCAAAGTTGTGGGGAGGCAGTTCCTCCCTGCCTGCAGGAGGGTCAGTGAGCTGGGTCGTGTCTCTGCAGTCACCTCATGTCACCGACTCCTTCTCCGGTTTGGGCCGGGGGAGGATGAGCTCGGGTGGCTGTTGCCCTTCCGAGCAGGTGGAATGTGCAGCTCTGGTCCAAGTGGGAAGCTGATCTCCAGGCTGGAAATGCCTTCCTGGTTTGGTTCCAACCTGGTCAGTAGCTGGCTTAGTAATAGTTGTTCATAAGAGGCATGATCATGGAATCACAGAACAGTTTGGGCTGGAGGGCACCTGAGGGGCCATCCAGTTCCACCCCCTGCCATGGGCAGGGACACCTTCAACTAGACCAGGTTGCTCAGAGCCCCATCCAGCCTGGCCTTGAGTATTTCCAGGGATGGAACATCCACAGCTTCTCTGGGCAACCTATTCCAGTGTTATACCACCCTCATTGTTAAAAATTTCTTTCCAATATCTAATTGAAATCAACCCTCCTGCAGTTTAAACCCATAACCTCTTGTCCTGTGCTGCCCTGGAGCAGCTGATAAGTGTCCCAACACACCAGAGTGTGTGGGAGAAGCTGGGAACAGGCTGTTCAGTTTAGACCCTTGTGAAAATCTGCCAGGAATTTCCAAGATGCTCAGATTTCATGTCTCTTTCCTGCTTAGATTGTGTGAGATGAGAATGGGCTGTGAGTGGGAAGGCTACAGGTGGTGTTTTCCCTTCCAGTGTCAGGGTGTCAGTCGGAAGTGATGAAGCAGTGTAAGAGTTAAAACTCTGATCCCCCTCCCTGTGGTTTTTGGTGGATAAATTCCATTGTAAAGGGGTAGGATCATGGAGTAATGTGTATGTAATTGTGCCTTTAAGCTTGTTCCCTGCCATTGTTGTTATTTTTGTAATACAGGACTTTACTAGCATTATCCTGACACTGAAATTCCTGTTTTCTGCCCTGCTGTCTGTGAGTAGTTTTTATTCCCATATTGTAACACGGACTGTATAATTTTCAGTGCTAGGAGAGCTTTCTTGTGGATCACCAACAGTGATGGTGAAGACCAAGTTTTAGGTAAGGGCAGCTCAGAAATTTGAGGGAGATGGGGCTAATGGAGAACAACTGTCAGTGTTCCATTTCTGTGATGCAGCCAATATTACTATCACGTTATGAAATCTGTTTCTTTCTCTGCATCTGTTTTGTGGTGAGTTATCTATTCATCTTTCATTATTTGTGTTTATCATATGTAATTTTGGAAGCTGTGCCATTGTTAGATGTTTGGACTGGCTGCAACTTAGTGAAGCTATTTTGGCAACAAAGATCCATTAAACTGTTCTTAAAACATATAAATACTGTTCAGTTTCTTTTTATAGTCCAATATTAATTCCAAGTCTGTTTTCTCTTATGAATATTTTCTTAATATCATCTACATAAGTAAGCTGTACTTGATTTCTTTTATAATCCATGATCTGTTTGGTTTCAACTTATCAAAAAGACCAAGTAATGAAAGTAAGATGTTATATTGGAAAGCTTCATCTTTTTTTAAAATATTTATAAATGTGAAGTTCAGCTCATGCAGTATTTAGATTCATTATGAAAGAATCACTGTGGAATTTCAGAATAAATATGGAGGGAAAGTCACTTAAAACATTAACATAAAAGAAGTCACTTAATTTGAAACGATGGTGCTATGTTTTATATTTGATTTATGGTTAACAAACTGTAATACTTTAAGCTATGTAGATAGCAGTTCATGTTTACAAGACTGCCAGTTGGATTGCAGTGTAAGTACATCACTCTCTTAGTTTCAGGATCCACATAATGCCCTTTGAAAGCCAGAATTTCAAGATTAAAGCACTTCATGTTGCTGTTAAGCCCATTGGATTCTCCCCACCAGCCATTGTTGATGGTGCAGGGCTGTTTTCTGTCACCTGAAGAGAAGGGGGGGGTTTCTCTTGTCCAGAGTGGTCTGTTCATGCTGCAGTTCTGCTCTTCTCATCCCATCCATTTGAAGTGGTGGCATCTTGTTTACAGGGAGATCTGTTTTCCAGACTTCTTTTTGATCCCAGTTCTCCTTTTCTTACAGTGTGATTTTCCTGTTTATGATGGAGATTTGGTGTGCAGGGAACGCCTTCCCAGTCCCTGCTTTATCTGGTGTCTACAAGAGAGGGAGGGGAAAAAGATTCTATAAACTTCCCAACCCAAGCCTTGTGCAGTTGTCTCTTCCACACATCCCTTGACATTTCCACCAGGTGTATCAACAGCTGGAATTACCTGGATCAGCTGGCTGGTGCCTGCCAAGACATCCTACCAAGCCAAGACATGACAGCTGAGTCCTGCCAGCCTTTTCTCATGAGGCTTATTATTTGTACCTCTGCTGATTTTCATGAAGTATATAGGAATTTAAAGATCTTCTTTAAATTCTGGTTGCTTTTGGTTTGATGAAGCTGCCTGATGTTTCCAAGAGTAGTTAGAAAGCAAATAATTAACAGTTAGTATGGACATGGACAGTGTAATTGTGTAAATCTAAGTTATTTAGGCTAAAAATCAGAATCCATCACCTTGAGAAATGGAAAGCATGAATTCTTACCTGCAATTGCATAAAATATCTTGCACAGATCGAGCAGCTGTTATTTCAGCAGCTGCTTTTCATAAGGAAGTGTAGAGATTGAACAGTTTTTAGTTTGTTCCTTTCCTAAGAAAAGTGGTTACTCCAGGACTAATTCAGGTGAACAAATGTGTTTTTGCTGTTGTGTTTACACTCATCTGTCTTTCTTTTGCTGCTGGTAAGGCAGAAGATTAGTTAAAGTTTAGGTCAATTTTTACCTGAGTCTTGACAAAAATTTTCTGTTTCTCCTTTAGCAACACATTAAATTCAGCTTTGTTCTTCTATTATCACCCGTACTCATTGATCAGAGCTAAAGAGATTTTAATGGAGTTATTCATTGCTTCTGCCTCTTACTATAAAAATGTATATAAACTAAGCACATGAAACTGTTGAATGGGGTTGTTTGTGTTTATCTCTCTGCCTGTTAATTGTACAACCCCTTCTGTGATCTTTGCAGATCTCATAAGCCAGTAGGGTTATGATGGACTAACCAGAAGACTGGGAAGAATGTTATTATCTGTGTTCTTCTGAATGAGGACCTTTTGTTGCAGTGAAAGGGTTGCCCTGTGGTTCAGGTGCTGTGTGTATTTTGCAGTTCATGCCTTAAACTTTGTGTAGTTTTGTTATGCTTTAAGTTTTAGCCATATTTCACTGTAGAAAATAGTTGTGTTCCCAGAGCTGGTGAAAGAAAAGCTCTGCACAGATTCCCCAGCCTTGTGGGGAGTTGGTAAAGGTGTGTATAAAGTACTTAGCAATAAAAACAGTGCAAAGTTAGAGCTGTCAGAGTTAGTAATTACAACAGTGTGCATGGACAGGCACAGTGGTTGGCACTACCTGCTAACATTTCCCAGGACTCTTTTCTGCTCTGAATTTCTTGCAGAACTTAATCTGGAGTATTTTTGTTCACTGATTCTGAGCTTGCTTTTTCAAAGCTATTTCACTGTTGTTGGAGGTCATTGACTAGTGTGTAATTGAAGCATTCATTATAAATAACCTTGGAAGTGAAATTAAAAATGGTGAAATACAGCATTTCATGTAAAACACATGCTAAAAGGTGTAATTGAGCCTTAATCTCTTGTCTCTGGGCAGACTCTGAGGCTCATGTTCTTTTTTAACCCATGACTTCTAAAACACAGTTTGGGCAAATGGATTGTGTGTTTAGTGTGATGAGTTTCTCATTATTGCAGACAAATTTGTAAGGATTCTTTTCCTGGACTGGGGGACTTTGGTGTTCAATCTCCTTGTTCGACCATTTGTGCTTTTTTTTTGTGCCTGTTGACTTGAGCTGTTTCTGCATTAATGAATTCTGCTTTTGTATTCAACACCATCATTGTTATCACTTCTGTGTCTTACCAGTCAGGGTTGATCAAACCTGAACTCTTTCCTGTCTTGAATATTTTATTAAAATCAAATTGCCTGTCAATTCTTTATCATAAGAATTCAATCACTGTGGGGTTTTTTTTTCCTTCAGGCTGCTTGAAATTGTGTGTCAGATGTGCAGGGATGTTTGTCATTATTAGTTGCCTTTCTGAAGGATTCGTTTTCCTGTTGGGCTGAGGTTAAAGTTCTGTTATAGCCATTCAAGAGCAGGTGTCTCTGCCCCCCTTTATGCTCCACCCCTGGCTCAGAGTGTGCTGATCCAGTGACTTGGGGTGTTTCCCAGCAGGGTGAGCTCAGTTATCAATTTCAAGGGCCTTTCCCCAAAGATCACCAGTTTGCTTGCTCAGGTAGCTCTGCAGGACTAGACAGAAGTTGCATCTGAATCTTAGAGCAAATAACCATTTATTTCTTCTTGATTATATATGTGACTAGTTGGATCATCTCTGTATGAACTTACTTTGTTGTCTTCTGCTGTCATGTTTGGCTGTAACTTGTTGAGTCTTCCACTTTTAAGAGAGCTTAAGCTACAGACTTACTGCCCCAGGGGTATTAAT
>JAWWEV010000024.1:3568912-3642844 GCA_035583235.1 Hafferia zeledoni
TCCCCTGGCAGAGCTTAAGCCTGTGCCCTCTTGTCCTACTGTTGGTTGCCTGAGAGAAGAGACCAATCCCCACCTGGGTACAACATCCTTTCAGGGAGTTGTAGAGAGTGATGAGGTCTCCCCTGAGTATCAGCAAAGACTTTCAGTGGGATATTGTCTAACCTTGTGGGAAGTTACTCCAAATAATTTTAATTGTGAATACTTTTATTTTTTTCCCTCCTGTAGCATCTGCTTTTACAATCAGGATTGAAGAAGTTGTTTGCACACCAAGCAAATGGTAGAAATGTTTCAGATTTGCGTTCTCGTTATCACATGGAAAGTTCTGTTTGTAAAGTGCAATAATACATCTTGTTCTTTGTTAAAGGTCAAAAAAGTTGGCTGCGCTCTCTGAGGCCTTGCAGAAAACCACTCTCACCAAGTCCCACTTGGGGCTGGAGCTGGAGGAGCTGGAGGCAGCAGCAGTGCTGGTACAGGAGGAGGAGAAGGCGTTAAAAGCTGCTGGCACAGTTTCCAAGCAACAGCTGCTTTCCTCGGAGTCGGAGACAAGTGACTCTGAAGAATCAAGCAGCACTTCATCATCTGAGACAGAAGGCTCTGATTCAGATGAGCAAGAGTCCTCGACCAGTGAAGATGGGGAAATAAATCCCTTCCAAGGCACACTTCAGGAGGAGAGGACAGCTCCACTTATTGACTGTAATGGATTGAGGCAGGGCACAGACACCTCGGCGTTGGAGGTTAGTGAGGAGAAATCAAAGGTTTCTTTGCAATCTGCGTCTCTTCCAGGGAAATTGATAGAAGAATTAGAAATGCAAATGCACTCTGCAATGAGACTTTCAGAGCAGCCTGAAGGATTGGCTACTGCAGGCTGCATTTCGCAGCAGCAAGAAGAGAAACCTGTACCTGAACCTGACAGACTTTCAGAAGATATTGCTGGGAAGAGAAGTTTCTTGGAGGTGTCTTCAAAGCCAAACCCACTGCTTCTTCTCTGCAGCACAAATGAAGATGCAAACTAAAGGACCCTGTAAGAACACAGTGTGACCCATGAGCACACATCTCACTGCTGTGATGAGATGTCCCAAGGCTTCCTGAGCTGCAGAAAGATGTTTGTGTTTCTTGTTGGACAAGAAGTTATATTACTGTGTGATAAATACCCTCATAGTTAATTTTTATTTTTCTTCTCTGATTCAACAGTCTCAGATTTGTTGGGGGAATGTATCATTTCAATAAAATTCTAGAAACATTTTTGGTTAAGCTTATTCAGTTGGTAGAATGATGTGCTAGTCAAATACAACTGAAATGAGTTATACCATGATTTTACTTTAGCTGTTGGAATTTAATTGGAAAATATTCCCATTATGTTTATACAAACTTGTTTGACATTGTACTGCTATTTTTTAATTTAAAAATGCTTTATAGCTAATGACTTCAAAAATAATGGTTATAAGTTTAAAAGTCTAAATAGTAATAGCAAATAATTTTTAAATATATAAATATTTTGTATTTTTTTACAGAATAAAGGAAGCATTTTTGTTATCAGTACAAGATAAAATGATTATATTTTACATTTCTAAGAAATAGAAGCTTATATTTCTGCAGTTCTTACATAAGTTATTTCAGCTGTTTTGTCATGTATTTATTCTTTTGTGCTGTTTCTGAAATATTGGGCATTTCTGTGGACATTTCTGTTGCTCTTTAAAGAATAGAAATCCCAGCTATTTCTGCATATGCTCCTAATACCACCACAGGTAATGTTAACCAGAATGAAGGAACAATGTGGTGTGTGGGTCATGAGTACAGCACTGAGAACAAACCTGGGCTGGCTAGTCCTGGCTTTGCTAGTCTGGCATGTACTTTTGGCCAACTTACTTACTCCTTTTTGTCTTTATAATGTTAAAATAATCCAGTCAATTGATATATTTTGTTAACTAATTTCTGTTATTGAAATCATGTGGCTGCTGCAACTTACCTGCTGCTATTCAGTCTCTGCAGAAGGACTGGGGAGGGAAGGAGGGAGTGGAACATTCTCCAAATATTCTATCCAGACAGCAAGTATGATCCAGCAGGAGCACAAATCCAACAGGAGCCACCTGATTCACACTTCTGAAGGAGCAAGTTGTGATTACTATTCAACCTTTTTGCTTTTAAAAAGTGTAGAAAAATCCCAAGCTTAAGGACCTATTCTTCACCAGTGCTGTTCCCTGCTGGAAATCAGCAGGTGAGCTCTGTTCCTGCGCCGGCTCCTGCTCGGGGAGAGCTGCAGCCCTGAGCTGCCACTATTCTTTATGTTCTTAAATACCTGCTGGTCGCTTAATCAGTCTCTGTGTTCTGTTCCCTGGGGGAGAAACCTTTCCCATCCTGTGTGTCAGGGAGCATTTACTCTTCTAAATGCCAGCAATAAAATCTATGCTGGAGCTGCTGATGTCTGAGAGGGGAAAAATGCACTTCAGGAAAAAACAGCCCAGGTCCTCCTGCTTTCCCCAAATTACAGATGTGAGCTCTGAGACCTCCTCCAGCTGAACATGGGCTGGAGAAAGCTCTGTGCCTTTTTTTGCAGAACTGTTTTCTGGTCATGGTAGTGGATTTTAATTGTTGTAAATTGATTGATGGCAATTTTATGTGACCTTTGGAGTGATGAGGTGGGAAGTTTTTCCGTACTGGGTGATAAGAATTTCACACGTGGCTGTGTTACCCAGCACAACTGGAGTGCTCAGGATGGGCCGTGTCTGTATGGAAAAGAGGCCCTGCTTTTCTCTAAAAGGAAGGTATGGAGACACTTCTAAAAGAAATGTGGAGATCTAATGTTTTTTAGCCAGAATTAAGACTTACTGAATGTGTAAACTAAATCCTACCACTACACCCAACACCTCAATCCCATAAACTCCCATGGATTCTGAAAGAAGTGAGGGAACTGCAGTAAGGAGTCGGATTTATGGAGAGGAGCCATTTGGAGGCTGAAAGTCAGTTGCTATCTGAGGAACCCAATACACGTGTACAGTCTGTTCTTTTGGTTTTAAAATTCCCCTTGTCTCCCCACCCTATCCACTGAAGTTTATTTGTAGCACAGCCAGAAGTTGCTTTTAAGGCATTTGTTTGGTCATCATCATAATCAGCCCAAAAGGAACAGAACTGTAGTGATTGTACTGGAAATATGTTTGAATATGAACTAAGCCTGAGGGGGGAATGCTGGGGCATTTTGCTGGAGGAGCGAAAAGCAGCTTGTCTGAGGTGTTTGGACTGCTCTGGGGAAAGATTAAACAGAGTTGGGTTGGAAATACAATTTGTTTATTGTTATTGTTATTGAGCAGTGAAGTTTATATCAGTGATTTGGGGCAGGTGTGTGGGAGGGGTGCAGATCTGCCCTGAGGCCAGTGCAGGTGCCCATGGGAAGGTGGCTCCAGGTGACATCCTGACACTGTCCATAGACCTCTCTGGGCAGCACTGACCTCGATTCTTACCCAGAGCCAAGGCAAGACAAGGTCCCATCCCCAGCCCTGTGTCCTCACAGAGCTGAGCTGTCCTAGGGAAAGCTGCTCTCCCTTAAAAGTGATTGGCAGCAGCCTGGATTCCTGCCTGAGGCCCTGGCAGGGGGCTGTTCCCCATCCTGGAGTGCTTCTCCTGCCAAGGAGAGCAGGAGAAGGGAACTCTGTGTGCTTTTGGTGGCACAAGTGCCAGTCCTGCTGTCCTGAGCTGCCCTGGGAAATGGAAATGGAGGCAGTTCTGATGCTCTCGGGCTGTGGCTGCTCTGAGGGGGCAACATGCAGTGTGTGGGGAGGGAGGGAGGCTCTTGCATCCAGGAGCTGGCTGGAAGAGAACTGGATGCATTGTTGTTCACTCAGTGCTTTAAGAATAAAGTGTACAAAGCAACAAGTGAAATACTGGAAACAATCAGAAGGAGCTCAAGAGAAGTGAGGTTAGCGTTGTTCTCCTTTTGCTTGCTGGGGACAGTGTGACCCACAGGACATTGCCATCCTTTCCTTTCCCCAAATTAAAAATTAGCACTGAATTGAGTAACAACCCTAACTAATCTGCGATTCTGTGAATAAAGAATTTCCCCTCTGGCTTTTCCTAATTCCAAGCAGTTTTCTGAAAAGCCTGTCAAGACTTTGCTCTACGTCTAAAAAGAAAGCATCGATTAGACTTGATTTACTGCAATAAATGATAAATATGGCAAAGAAATTGATTCACAGCACTGAGTGAAGGGGCTGGCAACCCTCTGCCACTGCCACAGCTGAGTGTTGTCACAGCCCCAGCCTATGGCTCAAGGCTGGAGAAAACAAACAGGGAAACACATGTCAAACAGATAAATTGCTCTGCTGTTCAGAGCTCTCTGTGGAGGCCATTTGTCTCCAAGATAAGGAAGAATGCACTCCAAAGCCGGGAGAAGATAAGCAGGGAGAAGAAAATGAATGTGGAGTTGCTGTGGTGGCACTTGGGTGTTGGCACAGGGAGCAAACAAGGTCCCTCCACGTCTGCAGGGAGCAGGGTGAGCACCCAGGGAAATGTTCAGTGTGCACTTGCAGACTTCTCTTAAATATTTCAGGAGTGGATGATACTCACACCTCTTCAGCAGACAAACAGTGTCAGTTGTCTGGGTCGCTGGAGTGTTTTCTGAGCCTGTTGTGGGTCTGTTCCTCCCCTTTCTGGTGATAAGTGGGCTGCAGCCTGTGGTTATGTGGGCACGTGTGAGGCACGAAATTTCACTGACACAACAAATTTGGGTTTGTAGTATTGTGCTCCCCATAAATCATGTTTTATATTCTTATGTTTTGGAGAAGAAACAGTCCTGCTTTGACAACTGCTGCATTTGGAGACCTGACTGAGATCAGATCCAAAATGCTCTTGGTAATGTTGGTTTGTATGTCATTAACTGTTTTCTCATATTCACAAGCCACAAGACGACTGAGCACAGTTGGTGGCAATTTGGAGGATGCTTGGAGTCAAAAACAAGAGCTGTGTCCTTTAGGTTAGGACTAAGATGTTGGCAGAGCTCTATGAAGCAGGACAGCTCTGACCCAACAACAGGTCATGTCTGTGGGACAAGCTTCCTTTATAGTGATTAGCATGGAAAAAGGCAAAAAGTTTCAGTTTAGAAACCAGCAAGGTCAGCAGGTGGTGATGTTACTCACCAGTGACCCCGGGAGCTCGGTGGCCAATCCCTGTCTTTGCTTTTGATGTTCTGAGTGACTCTGGAATCACTTTCCCTGGTTTCACAGAGGCACCAGGCCTAATTCAGGAAGGTTCAGACTTTGGAAAGGGGAACAAAAATACAGTAAAAAGGAATAAAACTCAAATCTGATAGTGAGGACTTCTGTATCTGCTACTGATTTGTGCTGAGCAAGAGGCTAAAATCTACCATTTCTGATGTGTTCTTAAATACCTTTTTATGTATCAGTATCCAAGTGTCTGACTCAAGGCTGTTGTGTCTTGGGAGCTGCAGTGCTCACCCACATCAGCTGGAGACACTGCTTCTCAAACCCCTGAAAACCTGCCAAACCTGGTTAAAATTAGATACCAGAAATCTCCTTAAAAATACAGCAAAAGGACATGTCTCAAGGCTTGACCTCTGTTCCCGTGTGTACTGATAGCTCTGCAGAACACACTTGTGAGCCCTCCTGCCCAGGGGTCTGTGAGGGCTCAGCACCACCTGAACAAGACTTTGGTGGCTGTCTGGGGAGGGTCATGTTCTCAGCATCCTGGGGCACAGCATTGCTTTGAGTCCATAAACCAGGATTAAACCCTCTGTGTGTATGCAAGACTGTTCCTAGCACTGAAACAGATCCCTGGTGGTTCCCCTTGGCAGGAAGGTCACCTTCCTGGAAGAGCCCAGAAATTGAATAACTCTCACTCTTGGCACTGATTTGGCTTGTACCCCTCTTCTCCATGCAAGACCCCCCTCTTTGTGTGTTATCCTGCTCCAGGAGATCCCATCTCTCTCATTCCCCTCACCTGCTCACAGGGTGCTTGTCTGCAGCACACCTGCTCTTTATGTTGATATATTTTATATTTATTATTTTATGTATATTTTTTTTTTTATTCTGGCACTCAGATAGAGTGAGACCTCACCCTGTCCTGCTTTCCATGGGGCAGGAGCTGCAAGGGCTGAAGAAGGAGAGGGGAGAAGCTGCTGAGCAGGGAGCCAGCACTGACCTTAACCAAAGCCGTGCCTGGGTGGCGATGGGAGGAGAAAGTTCAGCAACCAGGTTGTCAGGATCCAGCAGCTGTGTGTGCTTGGCCTCTGCCATGCAGGCCTTGGCTTTCCACTGAGGGCAGGACTGGCTGCTGTTTACAAGGAGGATTTTGCAACCTTCACTTGTGCTTTTGGTCTGGACTCAGTGGTGGGGTGAAAGACTGTAAACATCATTCTCTCTAATTATGGATGTGTGAGAGATTTGGGAGTATAACTCATAAATGGTAATGAGATGTTTAAAGCATAAATCAACTGCATATCAAGATGAGACCAAACTCCCCTCAGCCATACTGCAAATAATCCAGGGAGTGACCTGATGGCAGCACCCTACCTGCCAGGGCTGTGATTACATTTCATCTTGTGTCTGCAATTTTTGGCAATTATGCAGAAATGTCCCATTTCCTGCAGTAAATAAATTGGGATTCGTGTTCTGCCTTGATGTAACTCCTCCTCCTCTAATATGCTGCATTGTCCATTGATTTGCCTAATTATGTGTATTACAACTGCACAAGGCGCTGGGTAGCAGCAGGGGTCCGTGCTGGGGAGAGGAGGAGGGTGATTGCTCCATCTGTTCCTCCGAGCTGCCGGGAGAAGCATCGGGGAGTGAAGTGGGAAATGGAGGGAAGGAATTACCATTTAGTGCAGGTGCCTCTGGAAGGGGAATCCCACTGCCAGGTGCTGGCAGGCAGCTCTCCTGAGCTCCTCTCGTGCTTAATTACCCTATAGCGAGTCCTCCCATCTCATATTAGAGCCAGCAATTGCAACTGAAGCCTTGAAACAAAATGGGGAGAGCAGCAGCACTTAATCTATCTCACCACAGAGACCTGGATTTCTCATTCAGCAAGATTCATGCCCCATTCGGCCGAATTTAAAAGCAGTTACCTGCAATTAGATGATTAATTTTAAAATCTGAATGTGGAAGCACAGCAGGCAAGGTCAGAGCATCCGAGCTGCGTCTCTGCATTCCAGTGGTGATATTCCAAACAGCAAGTGCAGTGCTTTGTGCTGTGGGTTTGGGAAAGTTGCTCAGGGCTGTGGGAGCCCGTGCAGGGAGCAGCAGGCAGAGCACGGGATGAGCTGTCAATGCTTGCTGTCCTGAACAAGTGGCTTTGTGCCTCCGCAGCTGCTCCTCCCTTTCACGCTCCCTGGGTCTCTGATGGATCAGTGGTGGCAATAGGGCAACGTGTTGCTGCTCTCCTGCTGGTTCTGCTGCTGCGAGCGAGTAACTCATCAAATCAGTTTGTTAGTCTGACTGGAAAATATCTGAGGGATAAAAATGGCCAGAACCTGTTGTGTGCCATTGTAACAAGTAATGCACAGGGACTGTAACATCCTGGGAATAACGTACTTGGAGAAGGAAAACTATCAAAGCTGAAGTCATAGTGTGTTTCCTGTCGTGTTTTAAATTGCCTTAGCACTTTGTTGTGGGATTCTGCAGTGTGGAGCAGCACTGTGAGGAGCTGGACACATCTGTGCAGGTTTGGTGGTGTCCAGGTGGTATATCCAAACCTTGCTGTGCCTGGCAGATTGCTCAGGATTTGCTAGTCCTGTCATTAATTTGAAAATGAAATTGTCTGAAGTGATCACATAACCCAGAGTGCAATAGAAAGTTGAGATTTTTGGTCTGTCTTTCCAATCGCCTTCCCACACTGCTTTATACCTGTCCTGAGTGAGTGGTCTGTCCATGCTTGGTCTGTGTAGTTGGGGTAGAGGAGTGAGCTGAAACTGTCTCTCCCTGAAACCTGGTGTAAGTTTTTATATTTCATGTGCTTTTCTTCCTCGCTGTGTGGTACATGTGCCCCACTCAGGTTTGCTGTGCCTGCTGCTCTGGGAAATGACAGAGGCCAAGATGCAGGAGCAGAAATGTTGGTGTGCCTGGGAGCTCACCATGGCACCACGTGGAAGTGGCACGGCTTCATCCGCAGTGATGCACCAGGTTTTGGCAAAGTCAGAGCTGTGAGGATCATCTCCAGGAGCCACGGAGCTGAACCAAGGTCTGGCAGTGCTCCAGGCATTCCTCTGTGCTCTGAAGGACTGGACAAGGATTTGGCCTGGGCTGCCAGTGGAAAGTGGCCTTTTACCTTCAGATGTCCAACAACAAACTCCATCGGTGTCAGGAGTGGAGGGTATGTAAGGTCCCTGAAAGTAAAGGGAATAGTACTGTATAAAAATTGGGATAAGTCTCTATTCTAAGAAGATACTGGTGCTAACATGGGTATGCTCTCAAATCCCAGAGGATTTGAGTTATGAATAGTTACAGTGATACACTTTTTCTGAACCTGTTCTAAGATAGACAGTTGGACAACACTTCCAGACACATGGTGTGATTCTTGGGGCTGTCCTGTGCAGGGCCAGGATGAGACTTGGATGAGCCTTTTGGGTCCCTTCCAACTCAGGGTATGCTATGATTCCATGAAAGCTGAAACAGCAGCTCGTGGTCTTAATGACCCTAATGAATAGTCCTAAATCCCACTTTGCTTATAAACTGCAGAGCTGTTGGGTGTCAGTGAACATCCAGCACAGGCAGCAGAGGACGCGTGTGTGCAATCACAAATGTGTGCGTGTATTAATCAATTTGCTTTTCAAAGTGGCTAAAAACAGAAGCCTGAGGGGTTCCCCCTGCGAGGTGATTTCCCTGGATGCTGCTCCTTGCACTAATGGTATCCTCTCACCAGAGAAAACATGCCACTCCAGAGCTGAAGTGGTTGGCAGAAGCTGTAATTAAGGTGTGAAGAGACTTTCCACACAAGAACCTTCCTTCCAGCGCTGGGCTCCTCGCTTGTCTCGCCTGTGAACGGAGACTCTTTGGCAACTGGCTTTTATAAATGGGCTTGGAAGCCTGTTTGTATTCCTGCTATTCTATTTGGATTGCTAATCCTTCAATTTGCACCTTAAATCCCTTGAAGTAAAATGTTATCGCACTGATCTGAAGTAATAAATGTAAGAGAACAAAATATTTATAATATAAATATTTATATTAAGTATTTTTGGACCCAACTTTATCAAAACCAAACTGTAATTAACATAGTTTTTTAATGCTGATAGTTGCTAAAACAGGAATTCTGAAGCTTAGAAATATGGTTTAGGATAATATTTGCTTATAGAATTATCAACTTTATTAATTTAGTAGAGATTTATATGGGGGAAGAGAAACTAAAGAAAATAATGGTGTATTAGGTCAGTAGGAGATATGATTCAAATTAACATGAGGAAGAGGGAGAAATCCCAGACCAATCCTTTAAGAGAACCTGTTGGATTTTTGGCATGTCATGGGCAGATATTTTCATTGATAATGTGATACAGCCCCTGATGCTCATGTCCATGAGCATGGGAATGTGGCAGGCATTGTGCTGGGAACACTGGGCTGTGAGCGTTTGCCTTCTGCTCAGGGACTGACATCTGCCTTCCCCCCAGGCTGTGACCCAACCAGGCCCTGCAGAAAGGGCTGGGGCTGCAGTATCAGGTTTTCCCGGCTGCTGCTGTTGTTTTAACACAGCCTTGAGTTCCCTGTAACTGGCTGGGTGTTTCCACTGGATCCCACCCCAGGCACAAAAAAAGACAAAAGGGGTTGAGCAGGGGGATGTGGGATGGAGATGGGTAATTTCGACTCATTACTCTGCTGCAAGGGTAAAAAGGTTTTTAAAACAAGGTTCCCACCCAGAGAGGGGGACCTCAGTGCTGGATTTCTGTTACACTTGCAGTAATTTTCTTAAGGTGCTGCTAACAAGGAAAATGGAACTCAGGTGATGCAACACACAAATTGCTTTGGTAAAAACAAGGGCTTCTTGAGTAACTGTGGGCACCTCCCTTACACTCCTGGCACCTCACTTTGCTTAGAATACCAGCAGTAAAGTTCCCGTGCTGTGCATTGGTGTTTCCTAGTTACAAGCATGCAAGAGGTGACATGTTTTCATATTCTATTTTTGTCCTAAATTTACATTTTGCTTACAAGTTACTTAAATTACAGGCTAATCAATGGTGTGGAGTAACTGGGTGCCCTAGTGAGACTGGGCCTGAAGGCTGGGGCAGAGCAGGGACAGCCACAAGCTGTGGCTGTCGGGGCCCCACTGCGATGTCAATATTAGCTGAATGTTTTATAGATCAGGGAAAACGGGCTTGGATGAGTGGCAGCGGTGGGGAAAGTGGGAGTACCCGGAGACATCCAGCTCTGGGAATGTGGTTTGAGCGCTGGACTGCCCAGCGCATTAGACACGCAATTACAAGCTGTGTGGTGAGCAGATGTGAGCTCCAGGGAGGGTTTAAGCTGGCGGAACGCGCCAGGGAAGGCAGGAGAGGATACACAAAACTTCCCTGGAGAGTGCGAGGCGCGCACGCCGCGGTCCCGGCTGGATCTGCTCCATGGGCGTGCTGGTGAGGCTGCTCTGGGGAGCTGGATGCTGCTGCCGGGTTGAATCCATCCTAAAGATGCTGCAAGGAGTGCCTGGAAAGGCTGGCTCTGTGTTCAGCCACAGGAGATGCCATGATCCCACTGGCTGTGCTGGTTTTTCTGCAGCACTCCCTGAGCTCCAGGACATCCAGGCTCTGCTGAGACTTTCTGGTGCTGGAGGAGAGCCCCCTGCGAGCACAAGGGCATCCTGACTGGAGAGTCCTCTGCTTTCCAAACTCTACCGTGTCTGCTGATGTTTTGTCCCAAGTTCAACTTCGTGTCCTTCCAGCAGCCTGGCGCACTGGATTCCATGGAGCAGGGGGCTGGGAGCCTTGCCAGAGGTGAGACCACAGCTTTCCTGACTTCTTCCATCCCTGGTAACTTTGCGACCTGCTTTGGGGAACACAGACAGGAAAATATGGACACATTTGGCTTAAAAATAAGCTGCTGAATTGCAAATTCCATCAGCTCCAAGAGACTCCGAGGTGCTCAGCAGTGGCCTCTGCCCGCTGCGGGCGGGGTGGGAAATCCAAACCTGGAGATTTCACAGGCAACAGAACTCCGAGCCTATGCAAAACACACTGCACAACTCGAGGGAAAACTTCTCCAAGTCGCCACCCTGAATTTTCACTCCACCCTAGTCCAAAACCAGCCCCTGGCAGTTCTTTGCGGCTGAGATTAGTCCGTGGGCGTCTTTAATCTCAAATGCTAACTCGGAGAAGGTTTCGGTCTGTGCGAGCCCTCCCGCCTGCGCTGGGAGTTCTGATTCTCTTTTTCCGTTACTTTTCCCCCATTGCTACAACAATTAATTAAGAATGGTTCTGCTGAACCCTGTTGATTCATTTGGCACTTGGAAGCTTAATGAGGTGTGAACCTGCAGACTGCGGCATCGGTGTAGCTGACATGGTAATTTATATCAATTGCCGTGATTAGTCCAGGTCCTCAATCACCGCGTTGTTCCTCCGAGCAATCTGTCACAGCCCGGGCAGGGGGACTCGGGCTGGATTTCTGTCACACTGGCAGTAATGTTCTCGAGGTGCTGCTAACAAGGAAAACACAACTTACGTGATGCTTTGAGAATAGTAACATACAAATCGCTCTGGTAATAATAACATGTACCTTTCACTCCCGAGATGAGTGAGATCCAGCCCCGGTGCCCGTGTTTGCAGCGAGAGCAGCTGCGGGGTGAGGGACCCGCCGGAGGTGGGAGCAGCGTTTTGGAAGGGTGTTCTTTCGAGGCCAAAAGGTCTCGTTGCTTCAGCCTGTGAAAATCACTTTGTGGGTTGTCGTGTTCACTGTGCCGTGACATTATTCAACAGTAACTATTAGTTCTGCAAATTCAGCCCGTGGCCGTTGGAACCACCTTAGCGAGGGTTGTGACCTCCCTCCAGCCACACACCCCCCAGTTATGTCCTTAACGATGCCACTGCATCGCACTGACTTCCAAGTTGTAACAAAAAAATATCACAGAATCCCAGAATGGTTTGGTGTTGAAGGGATCTTAAAGCACATCCAGTTCCAAGCCCCTGCCATGGGCAGGGACACCTCCCACCAGCCCAGGGTGCTCCAAGCCCTGTCCAACCTGGCCTTGGACACTCCCAGGGATGGGGCAGCCACAGCCTCTCTGGGCAACCTGTGCCAGGGCCTGCCCACCCTCACGGGGATGAATTTCTAATATCCAATCTAAATCTACCCTCCTTCAACTTAAGGCCATTTCCCCTCACCCTATCACTACCTGCCTCTGTGAACATCCCCTCTCCAGCCTTCCTGTAAGTCCCTACAATCGCATAAATGTAACTATTCAGGATTTTGGAAACAGTTTAGTGGTGAGGTAGGACAAGAAAGGGAGGGAGGCACAGGTTTTGACAGCCTGGGCTCAGCAAAGCCAACCACAATGAAAATGTAAATCAGCTGCATTGCTGCTCTTCAGAAACACTTGGTTTATGTGTTGAAGGTCGATCATCTCCAGGTCCCCCTGTACACACCTGCCCTGTGTGTGCCCTCTGTTGTGTGAGGATGGCACTTTGTGGGCCACAGTGAGCCCATTGCCACATCCAGGGCTGGGATGGGCAGCAGGGGCGTTGGTGGGAGCTGCTGACGGCAGAGGAGGGTGGGATCCACCGGCATCCCAGTGGGATGCACAGCGGTGCCTGGCAGGGCCAGTAAATCAGCCCTGGTGATGGGGAGTGGTTTGAATCAGCTTAATTGAGTTTGTGTGGTTTGAAAGGAGCTGGTGCTACTTTTGTTTAGGTTTTTTGGCCTGATTAATGGAAAAACAAACAACACCCCCCCCAGCTGAAACCAGGAATGTGAGAAACTGAGCTACACCAAAATAAACCCACCTTAAAGTATTCCCTTAAACTGAGTCTTTAAACGTGTGAAATGGATACATGGATAAATCTAAAAAGCAGTACAATTAAGGTAAAGCTCTTTT
Organism: Hafferia zeledoni; assembly: GCA_035583235.1. Taxonomy (NCBI): domain Eukaryota; kingdom Metazoa; phylum Chordata; class Aves; order Passeriformes; family Thamnophilidae; genus Hafferia; species Hafferia zeledoni. The sequence continues at coordinate 3,581,921 of JAWWEV010000024.1, forward strand.
GAATGCTCAGAGAACCAGCAGGAAATCTTAAAGTGGATTTTTCTGGAAAAGAAAATCTGTCATAAATTCTGCATATTCAGTGTTAATGTGTTTAAACTGAGGCACAGACACATCATTTCTGTACCAGGACTCTTCTGTACCTCTGCAGTTGTGTAAAATAATTTTAACACCCTTTCTATTTTCAGCACAGAGTCCTTAGAGTAAGTGAGCGTTTGACCTGTAATCACTGAGAGTAGTGTTCACTTTGGGGCCTATGTGTAGAGAAATATAATTTATTTTAATGATATTTAAGCTAATGAGCTTGGCTAATAGATATTTTTGAAGCCTTTTATAGGGGTTCAGTCATGGGACAACACGCCACTGGGCACAAATGCTCATTTACTCCGCAAAATGTCAGAGAATGGCCCATCTATTAGTAAAGTGCATTCTGTTTGATTTTTAAGAATATATTTCCATAAATTACTGGCCCTAGAAATAAAATAAATCATCCAGCTATTCAGTGAAATCTTAAATGTTAATTGAGAGTCACAGGAGTGACTTGAGCCAAAGGAGAGAAGGGCATGGGGGGATGAGCTGTCAGGGGGCTCTGCTGGGTGCTGGCTCAGAGGCTGTGTCACCCCATGGGGGGTCTTACCAGCAGCTCTGCCATGGATGCATCTATTCCAGATCTGTATTAACTTCTCTTGATGGGGCCCCGGGCAGGAAACCTCTGCCCACAGCTGGGCAGTTGTCCTGCCACCCTGTCTGCTGCCACTGAGCAGGTTGGGTTTCTCCGGGTGGGCTGGGGCTGCTCTCCAGAGCAGCTTGGACAGCCTGGAAGTGAAAAGTGAGCCCTGGGGGAGGAGGAGGGCTGAGAAATAGTCTCAGGAGCATAAGGGTGATAGTTAAATGAGTCACTGCACCTCCACCCTGAGTATCTGGGTGCAGGCACTTGAATTACACCATGTGCAGGCTGGTGTCATAAACTCAGCTGCCTTCCCTGGAGACCTGGTTGAATTTTGTGTATCATCATTGTTCCTTGCATGTTCCTTCCACACACTTATTTTGTTCAATGCCAGCTAACCAAGGTTTCCCTTGGAGGGAAGATGGTTTCTACCACTGGCACATTTGTGGTCAGCTTGAGCTGCTCATGTTTTCAGCATCCCCAGAACTTTCCAGGACTGGGGAGGGAAAACTGTTCCAGTGAAGTCATTGCATCAGGGAACATGGGAAGGGAACAGACCTTGCAAGGTCTGTTTTCCTGCCCTCAGGCAAGTTCATCTGTGTCAAAACCATTCCCAGCAGCTGTTTATTTAACCCGTTCTTGAGCTCTGCCAACACTGGAGACCCCACAGAGTCTCACTGACAGTTTTGTTTACAGCCTGTGGCGTGAATATGTTGTTAGGCAAGTGCTTCATAACAAGGACAGTGGGTTTCTATTCCTCTCCTTTCTAGCAGTAGTGATATGAAGCTCCTTTAAGCCCCAGATCAGCACTGGCAGAGGGAGGGGACAAGGGCAGCAATTGAACCTGTGCAAGTGCTGTCTGTGGGCAAACCCTGAAGGTGCTCAGCACCTGAGCAGGACACTGGATCTGAACCCCCCCATCTCCTTTTCTCTTCCTTCTGTCAGGTGAAAGGATTTGGCTTTTTGCTGTGCACTCTTCTCTCAGGTCTCATTCCAGGGAAGCATTGAGTGGCATCCAGAGGCACCACACCGTTGGATAAGCTGCTCCACAGGTAGGGCTGCGGCACCTCCAAGTGCCAGCAACCCAGGTCTGTGCTGAGCAGATGAAAGATTAGAGCGATCAGTTTGGTGAGAAGGGAGATTTTTCTCCATCTGTCCACCCTCAAGGCTCTATTTCCTCATAAACCATTTCCCGAGACATCAGGAAAATTGAAGCTGTTCAGAAATGGAAAAGATAGTTAACCCAAAATGAATGAATATCCGGCTCACTGGCTGGCTCTCTGGAGCAGGAGGAGCAGCCAGAGAGCCGATGGCTCTGCTGCAGCAGAGGCTGCTCTGTGAGAAGAGGACAGTGCCTTATATAAGCCCCTTGTTTTCACCCAGCATCTCTTATCTCTGCCCTGCTCAGCCAAGCACCTTCCAACCCTCCTCCCCCGCTGCTCAAAGATCCTCTTCCCCAAACCAGGCAAGATGTGGGGCTGGGATGAGCCCCCCAAACTCTCTGCTGTTGTGTATCCTGGCTGTGTAGGGAGTGCTCCTTGGCAAAGCCTGGGGCTGACAGGCTGGTCCTGGCTGGCCTCAGCCACTGCCATTTCCTCATTTGGAATACGGGTTCCCAGGCCCCCAAGGCTCTCTGCTCATTCACTAATCCAGTGTGTGATGTGGCTTGATTTTTTTTTTTTTTAAGGGAACAGCAAAACATAAAGAGGAAAATACATTTTACAGGGTATGTGTTTGTGAAATTTTCATGTCCTGTGCTTCCAATCCTCCTGGCTGCATTAGCAGTCAGTGCAAACTCTTGGAGTAGGAGGGTCACCTTTGGAGGACTGGGGCAGGTTTCCAGGTGGGATCTCAGGATACAGCCAGGGTATCTGCCTCTGTTTCCTTCTTGGGACTGGATGAGTAGAAGAGATTAAATCCTCGTCCTTATCAAAGTGTGCCTCCTTCCCCACCCTGGTTCTTGCAAGGAATTTAACTGTCTATCCTCCTCCATCACTTTCCAGGGACTTCTCTTCCTTACTGCTAGGCTTGAGAACATTTCTTGAAACCCCATGTAGGGTTCTTGCCAGCCTAAGGTCTTGCCATTCCCCAGACAGGCCAGAAGAAATGAGGTGAGCCATTTGGTTTGGAAAGATCCTGTGAGGAAAATGCTATGGATGGACTTGCAGTTGAGCCTGCTGAATGAAAAATCTGAGGGTTTTCTGTAGGTGCATGGGGCTGTCTTTCCTGAGGGCGTGGCATCGCTAGGGAGCAGGAGCTGAAAGATGCAGTTGCTTCTTGGAGAAGTTGGGAGCTGCAGGGCAGACCTCAGGCTTCCTCTCAGCCCGGCTCAGCCTGCGGGTGTGCCAAAGCCATGAGGAAACAAAGGCACTCATGATTTTTTTTTTTGCCTAAAGCCAAGTTTCTGCCAGCAAAACTTCTCTCACACGTCCTGATCTGAGCCTGTGTGGGCAGCCCCCAGCAGCTGGTGCTGTCTCCCACCAAAGCCCAGTGGCAGCGAGTGTGGTGGGGAGGCCAGAGCTGCATCCCAGAATAGTTGGGGTCCTCACAAGATGGAGAGCAGTGACCTCAGCCTGGGGGAATGAAAACCACCTGTCCTACAAAGACACCCCAGGCAGGAGCTGTGGGAGATGCCAGAGGATGATGGTGCAAGGGAGAATCTTGTGGGAGCACCTTTCTGTCACCCCAGTCCAGTGATGCTGCAGGGGAGAGCTCAGCTCTTCCCACAGGCACCATCCTCCTGCCATTCCTGTGTCCCTGGAATCCCTGTCCCCATCTCCCTGCCATCCCTGCCATCCTGTCCCCATCTCCCTGCCATCCCTGTGTCCCTGCCATCCTGTCCCCCTGCCAGCCCCGACCCGCAGCTCCCTCTGGGCTTTCAGGTGCTCCCACAATGCTAGTAAGGGTCGGGAGCAGCATGCTATTGTAAGCATGAATGCAGAACCAGTCCTTTTCCTACCAGCTGTCAAAAAGTATTATTTAATCTCAAATAGCTCTCAGTAGCTTTTTTTTTGTTGTTGTTGCTGTTGTTTCCTCTAGTTTGTTTTAAGAAGGTTGTTGAGTGTGAGAAAGCAGGAAGCAGTGTCAATAACACAGTGGGTTTTTTCTTTTCACAGGCACCCTTTGAACTCCCTTTACTCTGCCTCCCCTCCAGTTACATTTACACACCCTATAAATAACCTTCCAGGGCTTTGAAATGCTTTTATTAAAGCTAAGAGTGAAATTTTTTTCCCAAATCCAGTGTTATTTGCTGCATTATCTGTAGACAACCTTCAGCATAATTACTATAAATGGCTTTAGGTTTTAACCCATCCCTGTGTGTGCTGAATGAGAGGGAAAACCAGGCAGAAAGGTGGCAGAAGCTCATGAAGGAGATGATGGATGTGCTGGCCCCAGGCCTCCATGGTCTCTGGGATGGGGGAAGTGGGGCTGAGCCTGGCCCAATGCCTTCACTGTCCACTGTCATCCTTGGGGACAGCTGCCCTGGACACTTCCAAGGTCCTGCGTGAGCACTGGATGGATGTCTGATGTCTGAATCCTCCGGCACACAGCTGGTCTGCTGGGAGGCACTGGGAGCAGTACTGGGGGGGTGAAGGCAGTGGGTCTGTGAGTAGGGTCTCCCTGAGTCCAGCCTGCTCTTTCTGAAACCCCTGCAGATGAAAATGTGTCACCTCTGCACCCTGGGAGAGGACCTTGGCCAACATCCTCATGTTTGGCTGAGTTCAGCACCATCTGGCTCTCCAGGATGGATATTTCTGTTGCTTAGTTGTTACTTTGGGCTTTACCTTAATAACTCCACAGGCAGTCCCAATTTACACTGATTTAAACCAGAAAATGATGGTCTTTATAATAATTCTCTGCTGCCTGCAGCGCTCTGTGTGCTTGTCTTCCCATGCCAGAGGCACTGCAGATCTTGCAATAAGGCTTGGGGATGCCTCTGCTCCAGGTTTCCTTCCTTCCTCCTGCTGTTTGCCCTTCCTGGTGCAGCAGTGATGGCAGAACCACCCATACAGCTTTTCCTGACCCACATTTCAAGCTTCTCCCAGGGATTTTTTTTCTATTAGTCATCACTAAGGCTGTGGCTTAAAGAGCAGCTTGATGTAAGTTTTGCTCTGTTTCCTGGAGCCAAGTCCCTGGAAAATCACCCTGTCCCGTCAGTGTAGCACTCACTGACAGCCGATGAGAGTTTCTGGAAACTTAATGAGATGCAAGATAAGACCCCTCCTACCAGCCTTGCAGCCTGCAGGAGTATTTATCTCTGCCTCTTGTTATCTCACTGAATGATAAAAGAAAGTCTCGTTCACCAACATCAATCTTCAGTTTTCTGTCCCACCAGGTTGATGCAGGGAACCACCTCAGCTCACCTGGGCTCTGCTCTGATGAACATCCCTTTGTCCACCTGCCACAGGGGCTGGAACTAGGTGGTCTTTAAGGTCCCTTCCAACCCAAACCATTGTATAATTCTATGATTCTAGGAATGTCAAAGTCAGGAAATGACAAAAACAACCCACATTATTTTGAATTAATTGAAATATTTCTGTTTGTGAGCCTTTTTTCCCCTTGCTTTGTTAATATATCTACAGATGTACAGTTAAAAAACCAGCTCCTTAGTGTGATATTAACTAGAAAGTTAAGAAGTCTTTATCATACTTTTAAATAGAATAAAATAGTCTAATTGTGACAGCAGTGGACTAGAAGTTATTGAATGCATTTATATCTATTCCCTCACAATGAATTTCACTGTTTTGAGGTGGACACTTTTGATGAGGGGAATGAATACCACACACACAAAAAAAAAGACTCTTGGGAAAATGTTATTATTTCCTAAGAATAAATCCACTGCTAGTGAAATATTTATAAACACATTGCTGGTGTTATTGGGATGGTGCATTTTGGAGGAACTGAAGGAAGGAGGAATTTTCCTGACCAGTGTGCTGGAGCCTGGCAGGTCATTTTCTATTCTAGATGTAGCTTTTGCAGGCGAGTGCAAGCAATGAAGGGCATTAGCTAAATAAGAGATGATTTAGTGGTGATGGCACTGTTGGTCCACGGATCCCACAGCTGCTAAATTTCAATATAAACTCCATAACTCTGGATGCAGAAAGAACTGAACATGCACAAGAGACTGTTTCTGAATATATTTTTTCCCCTCTCTCCAATAAAAGGCACAAATAATAGCGTATTTTTCAAAGTGCAAAGCACTTTACATTGCAAATAGTTACATTAAATTTACATTTCATGGGTGAGTGGCCATAGCCGCCGCTTGCCACATCCTCACTGGTGACACTCCAGCAGTTGTACATGATCTAGTGCCCACTGGACTGTGCATGCCTGGATTGTCCAGGGCTAGAGGGGGCTGAGGGCAGAGCGCTCTTGAGCTGCACAACCTTGGCTTCAATGGCAGAAGGTGAAGGAGTGGAAGTGCAGGGAAATGGGGTGGGAGAGGCCTTGTGCAGTGACATGGGGATTTCTGGGCAAAGCCAAGGGGAAACCCATCCTTCAGTAGTGGGAGGATATGATTCCTGCACCCTCGAGGCAGAGGGGAGTGAGACACTTCCTTTTTTCCCAGTAACAGCCAAGCTGTGCTTCTGCTGCACAGTGTCCAGCCTGTGGATCCATGGGGCTTCCCTGAAAGGTCAGTACATTCACTGTCCCCATTTTCTCCAGAGGTGATCAATGCAATGCAAATGCTGTGCTGACAGTTGTTCCAGCCATGGAAAACTCACTTTCTGGTGCTGCTCTTTGGGAGGTGCAGGATGGCTGCACCCTCCTGCCATGGCCCACCTTTCTGGCTTTTGTTGGTACAGAAAGTTTCCATGGAATCACAGAATCATTTAGGTTGGAAAAGCCCTCCAAGATCATCAAGTCCAACTGCTACCCCAGCCCTGCCAAGCTCACCACTTAACTGTGTCCCCAAGTGCCTCATCCACTGTTCTTTTAAATCCCTCCAAGGGATGATGACTTCCCTAGGCAGCCTCTTCCAGGGCTTGACAACCCTTTTAGTGAAGAAAATTTTCCTTCAATGAAGATAATTTCCTACATAATATCCAATCTAAGATTGATTTTCACGCCCTCCTTTGAGGAGCTCCCTGTCAGAGCCACCCTGGCAGTTACAAGCTCCCTGATTTTCCTGCCTCGTCAGAAAGAGTTGCCCTCCCCTCCTTGTCCCTGCAGGTGATTGCTGCTGTGCCTGCGGCCACCAGCCAAAACCTGGGTGCTCCCTGGGGCTGGGTGGGTTGTAGGAATGAGACCCCCTGGCCATGGCCATGTCCCTCTGCAAAGTCCCTCTGCCACCAGCACATCATGTCAGGCAGGAGCCCAGTGCTCCTTCACTGCCATAAGAAAATGTGGGGACTTTTCTCTTCCTTTCTTTGCTTATCTGCAACAGCTTCGACTTTTCTGATCAGTCCCTACTGTGACCTTTTCACTCAGTGCATTGTTTCATTTCGACACTCAAGGTTTGTTACTTGTCACTTATCTGTGTTGGCTTTGGCACCTGCGAGCCCCGAGTCTGCACCTGAGTCACTCCTCACCTGCAGGAATTATTCATCCTTAGTTGCTGGGCTGGCATTTACCACCCTGGCAGCGTCGATATCCTGCCAGGTACGTGAGGCCAGGCTGAGTCACAGCTGGGTTTGTGTCCATGGAAAATCAGTGGAGACCTGAGAAGGCTCAGTGGGGTCTGGTCCCATCTCTGGGGAGGGCAGGGCTGTCAGTGTGGGGAGCCCCAGTGGGGATGTGTCCATTCCCCAACCTGACCCAGGCGTGGGACAAACATTTATTCCCTGCGAGATTTATCCTACCACGGTTTTTGTCCAGCAGTGCCCACACCCACAGATTAAAACCCCATGTGGGTTTGCCAGCCTGCGCTGCAGCCACAACTTTGCTGATGTGCAGCCATAGCTGCCTGTTGGGATTTGCTGTTTTGGATTTGTTTACAGGCTCCTGGGAGAGATCTCCCGTTTTATGGCTCTTTTCCCTGCACACTGTGCTCCTGTTCCCTGTGAGCAGCGTGCCACTCACTGTGCCACCGAGCTGTGCCACATCAGGAGCCAGCTCTTGCTCACAGGATCATGATTTCCAGAGTTTCCTCTATGAAAAAATCTCAAGCAGTTCTTTAATAAACTAGTTCAGCGTATAAAGTGTTTAACTGTTGTGTAATTTCCTGGCAAGCCAGCAGGTCCCCTAATAAATGCAGGAGCGTCGTGCTGGCTCCCAGCCAGGGCTCAGGCGTCCCTGGCCAGTTGCCCTGTGCCAGCTCATAAAAACCTCCCTCTCTGGCTCCTCTTCCCATCCTGCTCCCCACTTGTGGAGGCACAGCCAGGTAGGGGGGCCCTGGGAGCCCTCCCTGAGTCCACCTTGATGTTCATTGCCCCGTTGTCTGCAGGGAGGGGGCTGGACAGAGTCACCAGCCCCACGGCCCCATCGCTCGTGTGACAGAACCAGTTTTTCTCCTCCATTTGTACACACAGAGCCCTTTCCCCAGAGGTCGGATGGTTTCTGGCGCCTGCAGCAAAGCCACAGGAAATATCACCGACTTCAGGGGTTTCTATGGGTTTTAGCAGTTTCTCACCTTTCCAGGCAGGGGTAAAAGCATGGAGAAATGATTCATCCCATCCCTGAAAACCAAACCAAAACCCACCAGGGAACCAGCCGAGCCTCGGGCAGCGAGTCAAACCTCCCCGTGCTGCAACCCAAGGTCACGGCTGTGGAGCCTGACTCACATATCTCAACCTCTAGGGTCTGATCCCAGGGGCCTGATGGCTCACCACATCAGCACATCCTTTCTTTCTGCTTATTAATTCCCTGCAATAACCCCCCAGCTGGTGCCTTCCCCACGGATCTCCCTTTTAAGGCGCAGTGCCTGGTGGACGCTGCCGGGTGCCAGTGGGTCTGCTGTGGTGCTGTGAGTCTGTTGTGGTGCTGGTGGCTCTGCTGGGGTGCTGGTGAGTCTGTTGTGGTGCTGGTGGCTCTGCTGGGGTGCTGGTGAGTCTGTTGTGGTGCTGGTGCATCTGTTGTGGTGCTGGTGAGTCTGTTGTGGTGCTGGTGAGTCTGTTGTGGTGCTGGTGCCTCTGCTGGGGTGCTGGTGCATCTGCTGGGGTGCTGGTGAGTCTTCTTGGGTACTGGTGCCTCTGCTGGGGTGCTGGTGAGTCTGTTGTGGTGCTGGTGCCTCTTCTGGGGTGCTGCAGCCCCCTGGAATCCATGTGCTGTCCCAATGTGCTGGCCAGCTGAGGGAGGCGCGCCGGCCGCGCCGCGTTTGAACTGGCAGGGAGGTGGGACTGGGATGCAGCTTCAAAGGCTCTGAACCGGTTGCCAAGAAGTTCAAAGTGGCAGATTTGGGTTTTATTTCAAGCCTCACGAGAGTCTTGATACGTTATTTTCCGAGCTGTGGGGATGCTGTGATGGGATTTGGAAGGCTCTCCCAGCCTCAAAGGCTGTGTGGCTTTGAAACAGGTCGTGTGTTTGCTGCAAACTCCTCTGGGCAGCAAACACAGGAGTCTGTGGCTGACCCAGTGCAGCAGCCCCTGGCAAGCCTGGGGGAGAGGAAGGAGGGGGCTGGATGCCTTTAAGTGTGAAGTGAAACCATCTGGTGATAGACAGACAGACAGACAGACATCCCACACTGGGCTGTGCGACCCCGGGTGGGTGGTGGGAGCTCTCCAGGGAGAAGGATGGGGAGAGAAGGACACGGAGCTGGGCTGCCTGACAATGCCCAGTGTTTTCCAGCTGAGCTGCTGTGAGGGGCTTGTCTCTTTTTCACCTGTCTGGTGGGACTGGGCACACTGGTCTGCCTGGGTGTCCTGTGACTGATCCACCCCAGAGAGCAATACCTGACCTGGGCTTTGTGTGCAGGGGCCTTCCTCTGCCTGGCATCAGTTAGGCTTGTCCCAGATGATCTCTAACTTTCCTTACAACTCAAACCATTCAACCATTTTGGATCCTACATTTTACATTTTTATCCCTCAGACCCTCTACATCCTTTCACAAACATCCCTTTGGGTGTGAGCAAAGATGAAGTTACAAAGCCATCCATGGGCATCCTGCGTTCAACTGTGTTAAAACAAAGAGTGAGGGAGATCTGCCAGCACCAGGCACAGTGCAAAGCCCACTGAGGCTGATGAGCTTCCTGATAACTTGGAGGACTTTGGACCCTGCCCTGTGGCACATATGGCTGAGTCCCATGGGAAGTGGTTCATGCCCCATGTGTAAGAGAGGGAGCTGCTGGAAAACCCCTTGCATTTTCCCATCCACAGTACTTTTTGTATTAACATATTTTGTGTAGGGCAGATAAAGGCACATGCAACAGCCTTATCCTTGTTTCTGAAGAAGGTTTGCTTACAGGCTCTTTCACAGTGTCTGGGGAGATGTGCTGGCCGGGATCCACCCCAGGATGCAGCTGTGCTGGGAGTGATTTGGGTCATTTGTGCCAAGGCAGAGAAGCAGCAAGACCATCATGCTCAGTCCACAGACTGAATGCTCATTGGAAGGATTTCCTTCCCCTGGGATTTCTGTTACTGAAAATTGGCTTAGCAGGGGGTGGCACTTCTGAATTTGGCAATTGCTACACTAAATGCTCAAGAAGGGAAAAATCTCCTGGCAGAGCTTTCCCTAGAAATGCTCCCAAGCCCTCAGCTTGAACTCATTTCTCATCTGCCAGGTTCTAATAGTCACATTTTGGTCCTGTCCATGTTAGTGGGACTTTCATCAGCCACTTTCCCCAGGAAAGACCTGAGCACCTGCTCAGTGCTCTGCTGAATCACAGCTTCAGGGCACACCTTGTGGCTGTGATACAATTTAGGATTTTATTCACTATTTTATTCCAGCCTTATATATACCTTGCTGCTCAGTGTGGTTTTCTCTCTTTCCAGGCCAATTGCAGACCAGTTTCTTTGCCTTTCTTGTCCTGCAGACATTTGCTACAAGCAGCTTCTGTTGTTGAAGGTTTTCTTTGGATGCACCATCTCACCAAGAAATCAGTTGTGTTTTTGTTTGAAATCACACAGGTATCCATATTTCCTTATTTTTGGTTAAGTGGCCATCACCTCCTAATTATAGTTTTTCTTTTTTTAACTACTGTACTCAATTTACAGCCTAATTACCCTTACCTTGTTTGTTTAATGGAGCTTATATAATGGTTCCTGTGATCTTCATGAAACGTTACACTGGGATTTCATTTTTCACTTTATAAACTGTGATTTTATATTAATGTTTTTAACCTCAGGTTTCTAATCATAAAGTCATAAGGAGTTTAATTGATTTGGAACTAGCCATGCCCTGAAGTGTGTACATGTCAGATTGATTCAAATTGATCCAACGTGTTTAAATAAAACTCGTGCCAAAAGCACGTTGCACCTTATGCTACCAGATATTTGCCCAAAGCTCTCTGGTAACTTAATTATGCTGCCATCTCAGTATAATGAATTATTGACTAGTACATGTTTTTATGTGTGTTTGTTGTACTTTGAGGAGCCAGAGAAACCCCCCAGTCCCGCAAGGCAGTGCAGGCACATTGTGCTGGAGGCAACTGGTTCAAATCCATTTGGTGCTGGCACTGGAGGCTCCAGTCCCTGCTCACTGCAGCTCTTAGCTAGTGTCTGGTCACATCTTTGCATCTTCTCACAGTTTGGGTCAGTTTTGGTGCTCCAAGAAGCTACTTTTGCCATGTAAAGAAAGGAATGGGAGGTCAGAGAGAAAATACAACATGTGGACCCAAGGGGAAGCCGACACAGCAGCAACACCTGATTTCAAACTGAACAGTCAGCCTGGAAATCCTCCACAGCTGATCTGCTGGGTCTGCTTTGCACATGGGCCTGGACAATTTGTTTAGATCTGCCAGACCCAAATGTCACCAGAGAGCAAACGTTCAGTTGTAGCATTACAGAGACACACACACAGGGTCTGCTCAGGCTGCAGCCCCCAAGGCAGCCCTTTTATTTTTTGCATTGCAGTGGATTTTGTCCTGGTTGGGAGCATTGCTGTTAAAAGTGTCTGCACCTTTCTTAACAGAGACCCACAAAAGTCCTGTCTTAGACTGTCATTCCTCCACAGGCCAAGCAGAGGTGTTGTGCATTGATTCCAGGGAAGAATTCCCCTTGGAGCACTTGTTCCTGTGCTACCCATGTCAGGGTAGCCCTCTGTGTTCAGTGTGTAAATCACACATCTCTGCACTGACTCGCTAGTAAAATACTGGAGCTCTAGAAATAATGTGCATTGCTCTCATGAGAGTATTTTTTATCAATTGGCCCATAAAATTCACCAAGGAATTATGCAAGCACCAATATATCTCTACCATCCTCCCACTGATGAGACCATCTATTTGGTATAGATGAAATTCCACTTTAATTTGTTCTCTTTCACACGTGCAGTTTTATTTTCTGGGTGTAAATATGGTGCTTACATAAGCCAATGGGCCTTCAGGGATGTTGGTGATATGCATCACTACTTTTCATGACTTGATGACACTGGCCCATGGCAAACACTGCAGCCCTTACACAGCCTGTATCTGCCCAGCCAGCTCTGTTTGCAGCCTCCTGAGCACCACATGCCTTCGTAACCATTGCTGGGTCAGCTGGGAGGGTCACATTTCCCTGGGTGGCTGTGGCAGCCCTAAGTCCCCTTAGCACTGTCTGGTGCCCAAGTTCTGGAGTCACAAGCACTGCAGGCAGTGACTCGTCTCTCTCTTTATGCACAGCCCAAGATTTGCACCAGGTTCTGGCACCCGAGGACTTCCCTGTGCTGCCTCCATAGCTCTGACAATCCCCAAGTCACCCACGTAGGGCCTGGGCTGCTCTGATGGCCTGGACAGTCACCAATGTGCCACATCCACACTGATCACAGTCCCAGCCCTGCTGGCAGCACTGATGGGCTTTGGGCTGGAGCGAACCCTCTTTGCCACAGCAGTAAGGCAGAGCTGAATCATGGAATTATTTAGGTTGGAAAAGCCCTCTAAGATCATTGAGTCCAACCATGATCCCAGCACCACTGTGTTCACCACTAAACTGTGTCCCCAGGAGCCATATCCACACTCCTTTTGAACATTCCAGGGATTGTGACTCCACTGCTTCCCTGGGCAGCCTGTGCCAGTGCCTGATCACCCTTTCAGTGAAGGAATTTCCCCATTATCCAACCTAAACCTCCCCATACAATCATTTGGCCTGTGTGGTTCTCTGCATTCCACAGAGGGCCTGGGGCTGTCAGAGGTCTTGGTGGGAAAATGCAGGTGGTGGAGCCAGATTTTTCTGTGGGGTTTGAATCCAGAGGTTCAGTGGAGCAGCAACAGGTGGTGGAGAGGCAGATAGGCATGGGATCCATGGAACCTGATGGGCAGCTGTGTTGAAGGCAAAAAAGGGACAGTGACATCCATGAAGCTGGTGAGGGTTGCCTGCAGAAACAGGGGTATTGCCCTGCAGCACCTGTCCTCCAGTGCCCCTCACACTCCAGCCTTGGGATCCAGCCTAAAACCAACCCATCCAAACACTGTTTTTGCTGGTGCCCCGCTGGGTGTGTTTCCAAGCTGTGGTCTCCAGGGCTCTGTGGGACAGGGCATTTACAGCTGCACTGAAAATGGAGCACTCCCTGCTTCCCACACTGCGGGGAGAGCACCAGGGGATGGGAACAGACCCGGCCCCACTCTGTGTCCTGGCTCTGGCAGCTGAATGGAGTGAGCATGGAAGGGGCCAGGCAGGGTGAGGCGCGATGGCAGCGAGGACAGGATGATTTATCCCGAGTCACTGCCGGGCAGGGGGATATCTCTATCTGCGCCGAGCCCCACAGCTGGCTGATAGAGCACAGCCAGCTCTCCCCTGATAAGCGTGTGGGCAGCATATATAATTCTTACAGAGCTTTCCTGCTAACCTAAACAGAGATTCTGCAAACTTTATGTGCTCAGAAGATAAAAGGTAATGAGGCTCCATACATTTCCTGGCTGAGCCCCTTTACCAACCTTTCAATTGCTTCCAAAATGCCCTCTTGTAACCTCTCCATTAGAAATAGATTGGCGGTCTTAATTCTCCTCTTATCACAGACAGCGCCCAGGGGAAAGAGTCATGTCCTTCCCCTCCTGCTCTCCGGGAGAGATTTGCTTCCCGATGAGGCTGTAACCCAGAGCGGGTCCTGTGCTGCAGGCTGTGCTGTGCAGATGGGGAGGCAGCAGGGATTTGTGGCAGTTCATATATCTGCGCTGATGGAGAAGAATTAAAGGAACGGGAGTGCATTGAAAGCAGGCGATTGTATTCCTCAGGTCGGGCCATTACATTTTATTTATCATTTAAAAGTACTGTGTCTGCTGCCCTTTAGAACCTGCTGAAATCCAGCCCTGCTGGTGCTGTCCTGGATTTGCAGAACAGAGCAATTTCTGTTCTTCATTAAACAAAGATGCCACCAGCTCCATCAGTGTTAGGTTTTGTGGTTCCAAGTGGCTCAAAGCTGGTTTATGCTTCCTGATTTTTTTTAAACCATGGCTGGTGCCCACCCTTCATTGCTCCTGGCTCCCTGATCAAGTCAGGGAACAGAATCACATTGTTTTAGCCTGGTCTGGTGCCGGCTCAGAAATCCAGGGTCAGTTCCCAGTCCTGAAGCAGCAAGTCTGTTTCTAGCACTGAATTCTGTAATTCCTGTTCTGTTTCTGTAGGTAAATAAGCCAAGGTGAGGTCAATAAGCTGATACCTATGTTTTGTGCCCTGTTGTCTTGCTGAATCAGCCTGTGGCAGGTCCATGTGCCTGCTCTCCTGCCACAGATGCTCCAAGCACCCACACTCCAAACTGGGGCTGGTGTCTCCCTTTAAGCCCTGGGGCCACCTGGCCATACCTGCTTCTGGTGTAGGCTGGGACGTATTTCATATAAATCCAACATATAAACCTGTCAGTGCTCTAGAGAGGCTGATGGAAAGTGTGCTCCCTGTTTTCCAGGACTTTCAGGGCAGCAGTGGGATATGTAGTGCCCTGCCAGAGGGACCTTTCCAGCCTGCTCTCTGCCATCTGATGGGCTGGGGCAGCCCCTTGCACAGGCACCAAATCAGACTTCTGGAGTTTCAGATGGATTTATTAGGCTGTGCTGCTCAAATGGCCTGGGCCTGAGAGTATTTGCCCAGGGCCAGTCTGACTCTTACTGGTTTCTGCTTTGCTCCAGAGACTGGCAAATTGGAGCTGCTCCTCCCAAGGCATTGCGATGCAGTGAGCCAAGTGCCAGCGTGTCACCAAATGACTATTGATTTTCTAGCAGGGCGTCTGAGCTGTAGGCAAGAGAACTGCTCTTTAGCCTGGCTGCGTGTTGGGAAGAAGAGAAAATCAGCAAAGTGTTATTTGCAGACTCTGATGTGCCTTGCTGACCCCTCACACGCTGAGTACCGAGGGGAGCTTTACTCCCAGGGGCAGCAGCAGGTGTCTGTGGTGCTTTGGTATAACAGGGATTCAACTCTGGGGGTTCTGCAAGCAAAGGTGGCACACAGGTCTTTTCTGGGGGTCAGTGGTCACAGGAAATGGTGTGAGGGTGGCTGGGGAGCTCCCAGGGTGCCTGATGGCAGGTGTGTTGCAACAAGGAGCCTGTGCCATAGAACCATGGAATGGTTTGGGTTGGAAGGGACCTTAAACACCATCTGGTTCCAACCCCCTGCCATGGACAGAGACACCTTCCACTAGACCTGGCTGGACAAATCCCCATCCAGCCTGGCCTTGAACACTTCAAGGGATGCCCAAGCCCCTGCCCATGCCCATGGGGTTCTGGTGGCTGTTGCTGCTCAGAGCTTTGTGCAGCGAGTTGCAGCGCTCGAGGTGCCTCCGGAGTTGTGTAACTGCTGTGCTCGGTGGCAGCGCCTGTTGCTATAACTACAGCACTCAGGATCCAGCCGGGGCTGCCACACACGCCTTGCCAGCAGCTCTCCCAGCATGGAGGGCACAGAAGGGCTTGTTTGATTTAATATTTATGATATCAATTATGGTGGAATTGTACCCTCAAACCAAATTCTGCTGGGTTTGTGACCGAGTTTTGGAGACCTCAGGAGGAGACTGGACCTCCAGTGCTCAGGCTGCAGAGTGAGGAGGGAGTCCCATGGCCACCAGGCCAGCCTGCCAACGTGCTGGCACCCCTGAGCCCCAGTATGGTACCTCCCCAAGCCACAGGCAGGTTCATTCACCAAAAGGGATGTATACCTGGGTTAGGGCACTGAAGTGATGCTCCTGAGGCACCTTGAGAACCATTTGTGTTGCAGGAAGTGCTGCCTCAGTTTCCCTCCATCTCTCTAATAAGCAGCACTTACCCATGGTACAAACACAGCTCCTCTCCCTGTCTGTTAGGAGGACATGAAAAGGGCTGACCTGACCTTTGTGGACAGTTCTGTCCCTGCTAGTGCATCCCCACTGTCTCCAAGTCCAGCCTGAGTGTCCTGGAGAGCCCTTCATTTCCCTGCCATAGCTGCTCCTGCCTGGAGACCTCTGCAGCAGGTCAGTGTCTCACCCACCTCCGGCAGAAGAAAAGCCATGCTCCCAGCACTGTCTGATCATGATGCTCTGGCACGGGCCCAAACTGGCATCTTTTGCATAACCTGCTCCAATCCCTCATCTCAGGCATCATCCAGGGGATGTTTTCCAGCAGAAAGAGCCTTGTGGCAGGAGCAGAAGTCAGTTCTTCTTGGCGAGTGCTCCATCAGGAGCGATGGCCAGAAGCCACTGTTTTTTCCCACTCATTCTTGAAGCTGCACCATCTGGGGTGAGAGGAGGGAGGCAGCTGGTCCCAGGGTCGCTGCACCCCGAAGTTAATCTGTTGCTCTGCTCCCCTCTGCCCCAGAGCGGTCAGTCTCCTGCAAGGAAGGTCAGAGGGCACGAAACCCTTTGCAGAACGTGGCCAGACTGGGCCAGGGCAGCTTGGAACAAGGTTCACCTGTTTCCCAGCAGCTCCTCCTCTGCTGCAGCAGGACAAGGCAGATGATCTGCAGGGCCGGTGCTTTGCAGCTGCGCTTTGTCTGGGAGACTGAGGGTTTCCTGGGTTAAAGCCTCTGAATGGACCGTCTCTGTAGCTGGAGGGGATGTGTGTGTATCCTCTCGCTGCCTTGCAGTGAAGATCTGAGGCGGGTAATGACTCTGCTTGGCTAATTTCACCCCTGCCCAAGTCTAACTAATTACAAGCCCTTTTAGCTTTGTTCTTGCGTAACCCTTTAAGTGTTTCCTTTGGAAGAGGCTTTGCTACTGCTAAACGCAGCTTCTCACAGCCTTTTTTCCAGGGTAGCATCAAAGGCAGGCTGCCAGGAAACCAGGCTGCAACACGTGTGGAAGGGCTGCCGAGCCAGCGCAGGAGCGCCCGGGGCAGGGAAGGAGCAGCCAGGAACTTGATTTTCCTCCTCCAAGGTGGGAGGAGGGTGGTGGAAAGCTCAGCCACGTTGGACAACATCTTCCGACTGCACCTTGAACTGAGTAATAAAACTGTTCCGAGGGATTAATTTTCGGTGCCTCGGGGCACTGCTTGCAGGAGAGCTGTGGGGTGTAAATTCTTCTGTCGGGTCGGGCTCTGCAGCGGGGCTCGGGGGCAGTGCGGGGCTGCTGCCCTGGCCATTGCTCCGGTCCGTGGAGTGATGTCGTGCCAGAGGCAGGAGTGTCACCTCCAACCCACCGAGAGGCTTCTCACCCTGTGCTCGCGTAGGGCTGCTCTGGAGTGCGAGGGTGGGTGTCACGGATGCACCCCCTGCATTCGGCACTGTTAGATGAGCTGTCTGGAGGTCATTTAGATTCATTTTATGGCTGCAGCGCCCCGGGATGGAGCAGGGAAGGTGCCCCGAGGGGATACTCCCTGTGTGGAGCAGGTCCTGCCTGTGGCTCCCCAAGCCCAGCAGTAACAGAGGCTGGTGCTGCCTCTCTGCCCAGCAGCCAGGCACAGGATCCTGCCCACATCTGTCCCAGTCTGGAAGGTTGAGGAGGCAGAAGCCCAGTAAGGGAGAGGAGCTGGCAGTGCCCCCCCACTGGGCACTGCACAGCCTGGGAAGGGAATGGGCAGCGGTGCTGTTAAAATAGAGACAATTTGTGTGGTGTGGTGTGAGCAAAGGTGGTTCATGGCAATAAGCAGCTCCCAGAGTTATGAAATGTGTCTGACAGCAACTTGATGCAATAAGCTGCAGGGGGAAGATGCAGGGGAAAACACGTGGCAGAGTTATCCAGGGATCAGCAACCCACTCAAAATTTATTAACAGCAAATATTCAGTCTTGATGTTTTAATTATCTGCTAGACACAATGCCCTGGACAACTAATGGCTTATTTTCTCTCCTGGGCTCTAAAAGAGGAATGATGCCTCTCTCCCAATTTAAGAAAGGGTTTAGCACTGTCATGACTGCCAGGGTATTAAAAAAGCTGGTGTCCAGAATGGGGAGATTGGGAAGGACCTGTGTGTGTTCTCAGCATCCCAATATAACTTCTCCCACAGCCCCATGGAATAGCTGGCACCCACCATGCTCACGGGAGTGGGGAGGTGTGTGTGACATGGCCATGACACAGAGATGTGTTTATGAATGTAAAAGAGTTATTTAGCAAACCGCCAGAACTGGAGGCTAAGAGATGTTAAATGGAGCAGCTGTTGGCTTCTATTTTCCTCCAGCAGCTTATCAGAGATCATCTCTTCAATCAAAGGCACTTAAAAAATCTTTGACAATCAATTCATATTCTGCTCTGTGCCGGGGAGAGAAGAAATACTAATAAAAGACCTCCCATGATTGCCTCTGTAATTTCCTTTGTACAAGATAAGTTTAGGTCCCAGTTCATAAAGTACAACACGTAGAATATTAAGTTGTTGTTTTATTCAGAAAAATGCTGCCAGCCCCTAAAGAATTCAATTTTGTGATTCATAAAACCTTTATTTCACGTCTCTATGTCATGCTCCTTGAATACATAATCCCAGACAGACTTGACTGGTAAAAAGATAATCCTATTTTTAGCTTGGAAAAACATCTATACAACAGCAAGGAAAACTTTCCTTGCAGAGCAAGGAAAAATACAAGATCCTGAAACATTAGACAACAAGAAAACTCTCATTAAAGCTGATGGCTTTATAGAAGCTACCTGGAGCCAGGGAAAAGCTTGTTCATAAATACGTGAATGGCACTTTGTTGTATCGTTATCCCTTATTATTCATGTCCCTGAAGTATCTCCTGCAGGAAATAAGGTGCATGTTGGGATCCCATGGAGATGAGTGAGACTGGTGCTGCCAGTGTAAGGGCAGCATCCAAGGCGGCAACAGGAGGAGATGTGCTGGTTTTCTGCTTTCCTGGGGGGCCAAGGCAGCACTTCTGCCCAAGGAAGTGTATGGGTGACTTTCCAAGGCATTTCAAGGTTAAGATGAGACTGTGCTGCTGTGGCTCATTTTACCCTTTGCACTGCAGTGAAACAGGTTTGCAGAGTTTCTGCTGCTCAGAGCTGAGCTTTTGAAGAATGAACTAGGGTCTGTAGTTTTATTGCCTTTTCCTCTTGGTTAAAGTCTGGACAAGAGGCTGATTGCTCCAGAGAGCACTGAGCTGCTTGGGATGTTTTGGAAAGCAATTCCCCCTCACTGGAGGAACAAGCCTAGCAGCAAAGTGCAAATTCACCAGAGAGCAGAAATCAGGTGGAACTATTCTCTCTGCCCAGGTGTTCGTGCTTAGGATAAAGTCATTTGGATGTGCCAGCTTGGATTTTGCTCTTTCTCCTAATTGTAAGTAATGGGAAAGCAGATGTTTAGGGCCATATTCAGCAAGGCACTGAGGCATCTAATGGTCGCTGTAGGGTTTGCAAACCCCAAACACACATCTTCAACTCCCTTCCTTCAAAGTCTCAAATCCCAAAATATTATTGGTTTGGGGTTTTTTTCCCACATGATGCTCTTTTATCAATTAGAGATCAAACAGAGGAGCAGATGGCAAAAATGCACCTGCAATGCTGCCCCCAGACCCAGCTCCCAAATCTCCCTGGCTCCTTGTGGCAGATTTGGGGTTTTACTTTCTGATTTGAATTTTTGAATTGGGCAGCACTGAGCAGACAGGTGCCCAGAAAAGGTGCCCAGCACTCCCACCCTGTCTGGGACCACCCCATAAATCCCCAGGATCCCTGTGCACCCACTTTTGCCTCTCTGTCTGCCAGTTCTGCTGGGAACAAAGCTGTTTGTGTCTCCTGATTGATGGTGGGCATAAAACCCTCCTGCTGAGACGAGCGTGGTTTATTGCTCTGTAATTCATCCCCGGGGGGAGGCGGCTGCCCTGCGCCCCGGCCGTGATACCCGGCTGTGCTGATATACAGCTCCAAGGCCACCATGTGCCCTGCGGTCCCCAGCCGTGCCCCACGGTGGGATGGGGCTGGCAGAGGGGGGAGAAACCCCTGGGAATGCAGCAGGGCTTTGTTCCAGGCTGCTCAGACTAGAGCTCCACTATGCACAGCGCCAGGGATGTGTATATATATATACACACACAGGCATCTGAAGACCCTCTCCTCGAGTAGGGGGGTCCAAAATCTCCCAATTAGCTGAAAATTAGCCTCGGGGCAATGCAAGGAGCAGCAGCCTGTGGGCATCTGCAGTTGTCTCAGGGCAACAGGTAGCAGAGCCAGCCGTGGTGCAGCGAGCATCACATCACACCTGACCTTTATCTGCCTGAGGAAGGAGAGCAATAACTCACCGGCAGCATCGCCACCACCGGCTTAATTGGTCTCATCTCACGAGCGAAGATAAAGGTCGCTTCATAGCTGAGTTCAACCAATATGTTCTCCATATGGACAAGAAATGTTGCTTTTGTGTTAGCCATGTGCTGAAGCAGGGCTTTTTTTTTTTTTTTCCACGGGGTTTTAAACTTCGATGTAGTTAAGCACCAGTCATTAAAAGTGGCTCCAGCTATGAGAAGAACTTATGGCATTTATAGGCAGTTAAAAGAAATCGCTGCTTCCCATTTAATGCTCCAGTTCAGCAAATCACTTAAGTGCACGGTTAAATTGCAGTGTGTGATGAATCCTCCCCACATTCAGCATGTGTGCACCTTCCCATGCTTTCTGAGGGGCTTAAGCATGCTCTTAAGAAGGGCAAAGCAATATTTATGGGCTTTACTCAGGGCTGGGCTGAATCGAGGCCATTTTATTACCAGAAAATAGAGTGATATTACATCAAAGCCTGTGTTATTTATAAAGAGCCACAGTCCTTTTCTGATGACAAGACAATTGTGGGATATGATCAAAGAAGGTTTGAAAGCTACTGCAAAGGCATTGCTTGTGGCACATGGGAAAGAACTCCTCACCCACTCCAGCTTATCTGCTCGCTGCTGCTCCAGAGCCAATATTGACATGGGTTCCCAAACACCAGGCTTAAGGGCACGGCTTGTTTAAGTAGTGGTATTTAATATAACAAACACAATAATCATTCTATCAACACTCATGGCTGGGAGATCTTGCATATCTGAGGAGGGTTTCATCCCCCTGGGGCTGGCTGCAGGGAAGTTCACTGGTCTTGGTCTGGTGATGCTTTGTCACAGGTGAAGGGGGTGAGAGCAAGGAGGGCTGGGGAAAAGCAGTGCCAAATAGATCTTCACCCTCTGTCACACTTCTCCAGCAAGCCCTGGATAAGCAGCTGCTGTGGAATCAAGGGGAACATGGGGTTTGAGTGGCTGATTCCTGTCTGACCCTGAGCACCTGCCTCCATGAGGGGCATTGCTCCTCTGAGCTGGCACCAGGAGAAGGAGACCGAAGGGTCCTGTGGTGCTCATGCCCACTGCAAGAGCTGTGGGACACCTACCCAGATCCTGCTGCTGCTGGGCAAAGCTGAAGCCTGGACTAAAAAGCTGAAGTCTGAATTCAAAAGTGAGTCCTGGAACAACAGGCAGGGACAAGAGTGAGACATGGAGGTGACATGGAAGGTGGGGTTCCCAGAGCCCAACAGAGCAGGCACATTGCCTGGGGAGCCCCAACTGCATGGACAAACCAGGGCCTGGTGGGACAGCAGGTGGGAAGGGGTGGGAGAAGGTGAGGAGGGAAACCAATGAGTGCCTGTACTGAGTTCCCCTTTCATGCCCCTGAGTGTGCACTGGGGATTGCAGAGCACAGTTCTGAAGGCTGAGTGTTGTGAGCCCACCCGCTCCGACTTCCTCTGTCTTTTGCACCAGGGTTGACAAGAAAAGGAGCATTTCTTTTTTTTTGGATTTTTTTCCCCTTTTCTTTGGAGTTTTTTTACTTTTCTTGGAGTGCTGGCTTTCCTCAGAATATAAATGTCTGAATAATCTCAGCTGATCTTTCTTCACTCTCCTCTTGGGACTCTCCCTCTTTCCTGGAGACACAGTTTACCCAAAGAAATCACATTGTTATCCAAAGAAATCCTGTTGTTCTCTGAAGAAATGATGTTCACAGGAACTCAGCACTAACAGCTGGAGTCGGTGCCAGTCTTGGCCAGCCCAGGGAGGTGGCAGCATGGCAGGCAGCCTGCAGGAACAGCCCCCGGCGCCAGCCTGGGATTCACGGGGGCTGAGGTGAAACTTGATTGCTTCCTTTGCAGATGGCAGTAAGGCTGTGACCCAAAGGCTCGGGAACATCTCCGGTTCCTGAATTTGCTTCCCTTCGAATGCTCAATGCCAAAAACAAAACAAAAAAAATTAAAAAATAAGTAGCAAGATTCTTGGTTTTGCAACACTGGTGTCACGGCTGCCTGGGAACTCAGAACCATTTGTGTGGGAGATGAGGAGGGCAGCCCTGCCCCAAAAGGTGGTGGGGCAGAGCTCCTTTGGGCTGCCTGGGAGGAGATGCCTGCCTCCAGGACCACTCCTCCTTTCCAACATCTGTTAAGGCTTTGAGCCCTTGAAATCCATTATTAAAAAATCTCTTTGACTTCAGCAGGAGCAGGATTTCATCTTTAGTTCAAGTTTTGAGCAGAGAAGGGATTTCAGCTTGGGGAAGCTGGGCTGGATTAATCTTTTGTGTATGGGCTTCAAACATCTTTCACATTCACTTTAGCTTTACCTGTGTTGAACCAGGAAATAAATAATGGATATGGGAAGTAGGGTAATGCATTGTGGCACTGAAACCCTGGAGATGGCTGAATAATAAATAAAAGCCTCTCTCCTTTTATCAGTGGCTTATGTCCTTGCTGGCTGAGGATCAAGCTGGGCAGCCAGAAGAGCAGTGTAAGGGTGAGGGGAGAGGAGAGGAAAAGGCAGCAGGAGCACAGCAGCTCTGAGGGAAAGCCCCCGGGACAAACCAAGAGCAGCAGCAGGCTGCCAGCAGCACTGGGGAGGATGGGGGTTGTCCTACAAAGTAGTGACCCTTCACAGGGGGCTGTGACCTGTTTACAGCCCAGTGCCAAGGCAGTTTGGGGAGTTTGGCTCATTGTGTGTCTGGGGGGTCCCACTGAGCCCTGCCAGGTGAACGTCAGCACCTCCAGAATTTAAAGGGGAATTCAGTTCAGAGCGACTAGTTCAGACAAAAGTGTTTGCTCCTGACCTCCATCAAGCTTGGAGTCATGAATTGCAGGAAATGCTGGGAGGGGCTGTGGGGAAGGGGAGGGTGGAGGGTGGAGTCTGAGCCTGAGCTGAACCCCAGAAGGAGAATGTGTGTGTAAAGACCCCTGGAGCAAGACCCATTTCCAGGAAAGCAGGACCCAGCCTGTGGTTCTGGACTGCAGCAGTGGGAGCTGTGTGTGTATCCCAGCAGCCACTCAGCTGCTTCACACAGAGGATGCTTTGGAACTGAAATGAGGCGTTGGCAGCTACAGGCATAGATTGCTTCTCTCTCCACACACCTGTCTCCAAACCCTGTAACTGCACTGCTCATATTGTGGCAAAGAAACATATTTTCTACTTAATGTCTGTATCTTCAAGGAGTGATCCCGGGGGGGCTGGCAGGTTTCTGAATCCTCTTGCCCCTGTGTGGGTTTGTCCTCGGACATCTGAGAGATGGAGCAAATGGGAACTCACCCCGCAGCTCTGCTCGGGGGAGGAGGCACAGGGGGATTCCAGATCACTTCCCTATGGAGAGAAACACGGGGAGGACTTTGTCTCTGCGAGACCTGCTGAATCCCAGATTTCTGTGAGTCTTTGGGGCCGCTGGAGTTAATCGATGCCATTTGTTTGCCTTTGGGGCAGAGGGTATCGATCCCCTTTGTCTCCCTCCCTCCTTGCGTGATGCCAGGTGTCTGAAACGTGTCCAAGTTGTGCTGGTGCCAGGGTGAGTGGCAGCTGAATTATCACCTGGGTCACCCGGTTGCTGTTGGAAATGCACAATAAGCTCCCAGCTATGAAAGAGAGAAAAAGAAAAGCCAAACAAAACCCCCAGCAGCTGCAAGCCCTCTGTGCACGCTGGGAGGCGAAAAGCATGGCCAGAACAATGCCCTGACCCTTGTGCTGGGACTGCTCCAGGGCATGTCCCCCCTTGTTTGGTGCAGGGACCCCCTCCATGAGGGCTGTTTGCAGGGGCTGGTTCCATGCGGGTGCTGCACCCCTGGGAGGTGGCTGTGGCTCCCCGGCTGCCCCTCTGGGATGGATTTCCCTGCTTGGGAAACAGCAGCTGTGGCACTGCTTTCCTCCTCCTCCTCCTTCTCCTCCTCCTCCCTGCAGCTCTGCTCTTGTTAAGCAGCTTAATGCAATTCCCCTCCAGCCTGGCTCTGCAACAGGTACCATTTCTAGTGAGGATAACTGGAGGGGCCATGTGCTGGCTCATGAGCTGAGACTCTGCATTCCTGGTGTGGTGGAAGGTGTCCCTGCACATGGCAGTGGGTTGGAACTGGGTGATTTTATGATCCCTGCTAACCCAAACCATTCGAGGATTCTAGGATTCTGCTGTTTCCCAGTGCAAGAGCTTCCCTGGCAAGGTTTGTGCAGGACAGGGTTTGCTTTTTGCAGGTGAAGGTGTTCTTGGACATGAGTATTGCAATCAGTGGAATTCCATCCTGCCCAGCCATGGAGGGGAGCAGGATTAGGCCATCAGTGCTGGCTCTGTTTGTGTGAATGCCTGTCTGTGATGTGTGTGGCCAGCCATGTACATAAATATATATATGTGTGTGTGTGTGTGTGTGTGTGTATCTGTGCTCTATCCTGTGTGTGTGCTGAGGGCACGGAGCAGCAGCAGTTTCCCCTCTCAGGCTGTTGGATCCAGCACAGTGTCTTTTCCTCTAACATGCCAGGAGTGTGCCAGGTGCTTAAAACCATATAGTGTGCACCACAAATAACAATAATGATCTAAGAATTGGCATTCTAAAATAATAATCATTGCTGCTTCATTTCTTTTGTGCTGTGGTCATTGAGGCTGTGTGTGGACCAGGCTTTTTGGGGCAGTTTGGAGAAGAACAAGAGGACTCTGCACATGACAGCAACAGTCAACTGCTGGAGATGAGGTTTGGTGCAAGCTGGGTATTTCCCAGTCATTTCCCAATCAGCTAATGAGTGACAGTGTTGCTCGTGCCCTTGCATTGCTAGCAGAGCTGGTTAGAGCCAGGTTTAGTGGTTCTTCTAATGTTAGCCAAGCCTGAGTGACCAGAAGGACTCAGCCCACATAAGTATAGCTGGAGTCTCCCTGTTTGAGCACAAGGATGATCTGGCTGCATTCCAGAGCACCCAGCCTTTGGATGCTGTGCACCTCTCAAGCTCACTAAGGCACCCACGAAGTGCTAGGAAATCCACCCCTTGAACAGACTGGATTCAATGGGAGTTCCTTGTACACCCAAATGAGCACCGAAGTAGCAAAGCATGTTATTCCAGCACAGCCAAAACTGTCAGGAGTGCCCCTGCTAAGGCTGGAGAGGCAGGTTTAATGCCTCTTTTGATACACAGCAGAAGCATTAATAGAAAGCAAGGAGCATTTATCAGACACCTGAAGCATTCACCTCTGTGTGGCTGATGGGAGCCAGCTACAAATGTTTATATATGTGCCCTTCTGCTGCAAGGAAGAGCTGTGTAAGCTACAAGTAAGTGCATTTGGGCTGAGGCTGTTGGGTTCTGGCCTGTGTCACTTGGGCTGAGCAGTGACACTGTGTCACTGCTGGGCTGTGAATAAGTGGCCAAAGGAAGCTCGGTGTAGGCCAGTTGCAGAGCCCCATCAGGCAGAAATCAGCTCTCCTCAGGCATCACACCAGGCTGACTCCATCACTTGGGGCAGCAAAGGGAAATCCCAAATCAAGGATGAATTTTCTCTGCAGCAGCTGGACTGCTTGGGTATGTTGCTGTACCCACTTCTCACATGCCTTGCTCTTTCCTTTCTGTTTTCCTGTGGGAAACAGCAGCAAAAGCCTTCATCCTGTGCTGTGTGTCACCAGGGAGCTCACAATTTCCCTGTGCAGCTGGGAACATCTCTCAGCAGTGCAAGCCATCTCACCCCCACAGCATGGCCCCTGGGTACTTGTGTTGTGGGAGACAGGAGCTGCAGGGCCCTTGGGAACAGCCTCTCACAGATGTCATGATACCAGCCTGATCTGCACTGCCAGCTGTCATGTCCCCAGGCACCTTCCCTGTCAGAGGACGTGGAGGGACAAGTGCCACAGGAGCAGCAGCACCCAGGAGCGCTGGGGATGGTCACCACGTTTGTTTTCTTGCTGCTCAGCCAAGCATCGAGTTCCACAGCTGCTCCCTAGATGTGGTTTAAAATCCTGTGCACACATTATTGCCATTCACCAAAAGGTATTTTGACAGGGCTCTGTGATACACTAATTAGAAACAGTCACTTAAAATCCACATCTGAAATGCGTTGTGGAATTGAGGTTCAAGGAGTGCAGGTTTGCTACAGATACTGGATTCCTAAAGAACAATTTCCCACACCTAAATAATGATGTTTTCCATCATGTTACATCCATTAGCTATAACTTGGCAGTTGCATCCATCATAATATGGTATTTCAGGGAAATAAATGAGTGTATTTTTCTCTGTGAGAACCAAGGCAAAAATATCTCGCTGCTGAAATATCGAGCAGGTTTATGCAGTTAGACCAAGTGCAGATCTTGCTCTAATGCATTGATTCAGCCACTAATATGGAGCATAGACTAGTCTGCCTTCTCCTAACCCTGTAACTTCAGAACTAACATTTTCATAGCCACTACTTATTAAGCATGCTTTTAAACTGAGCAATTAGCTTTCCAGCAATGTTATTAAACAATATCCTGACTCTGCCAGAACCAGCCTGCCTGTATTTGTAGCTGTTCCCAAATAGCCGAGGCACATTCTAGTCTCCCTGTCTTGGGAGGGTGTTGGCTTTCCTTTTGCCTTTAAAAAGCATTTCAATTACATTTCCCAAGGTGTTTCCCACCATGTGCCAGCAGGTCTCTGATTTTCTGTTTCCAGAACAGGGACTTGAGTAGTGCATTTCAGAAGGAAGAGTGGCACAGCTCCATACACATATGCTTTCCCTGGTTTCCCTGTGCTGTTGATGGGAAGAGCACTGACATTCCCGTCGTACTCCGTCAGCATCACTTCTGCTTTGCATCGGAGAGGGATGTGCTGCTCTGGTGGGATGAGGGCCAAGGAGGAGGAGCAGAGGAGTGTTCTGCTGTGCCCCGAGCAGCACCCCTCACGTGTGCTGCCCGGGTGTCCCTGGGGCCCTGTCCTCTCTCATTTTTCCATCTATAAACTGGGAATGAGTGCAGACCATCATCCATGCTGTGAAGGATTAACAAGCAGCTTGCAGTGCTGGCGCAGGTAAAACTGCCCCTCTCCAGTGTAAGGACCTTATTGAGCACCTCCCAGGTTGGTGGGATTTGAAGTGGATTTACCACTCCCTGGAAGAAGGAGAGCCCATCTGGGCTGGATTTAAAATTGGCCCAGGCTGCAGTTTAACTGCATCCATGAGGCTGCTGATGTGAAACTGATCCTTGCCTGGGAGGAGGAACCAGCAGCTGCCAGATGCTCCCCATGTCCCTGCAGGCACTGCCCGGCCCCTCTGAGCCCCCTGGCCCTTGGAGAGGTGATGCATCATCTGCTGGGCTTGCAACTGAATTGTGGGTTAGGTGGACAAGACTGAGTGGGAATGATCAATCAAATATACCACTTTTTCCATGCTCTGATCACAGCATTTGCCAGCTGGGAATCTTTTCCTAAGTAACAGTGGGAAAAAAAATGCACTGAGGATTGTAGTGGGCTGTCACTTTGCCTTGCTCTGGGGTGTAAATGGGTGTACTGGGATGGAGAACCCTGTGCTGACTGATAAATATCACACAAACATCAGAGAATTTGGAAAATGTGCCAGTTAAAGATTTTTCAGTGATATAATCACAGGATATTTTAAAAGCTTGATTCTCAGCAAGCCTAATCAAAGGGAAGTTCCTGAACCTCAGCTACAAAGTGAGACCACATGCTGGAATAACACGAGCACTAATCTCAGGCTTTAATAGACTACAAGAGCAAAAAATGCTCCTGGGATGATGGCAATAGGCGCCTCACAGGGACAGTGAGCAACGGAGAGAAACAGGCTCTGAAATCAGCACCTTTTCCTTGCACATTGGGTGCTGATACAGAAAATGGGAAGCACCAATAGGATCTTCTGCTTCCAGCTGTGCTGCTCCCATTGATTTCTAAAGCAATAAAATGGGCCTTTAGTCAACCACAGCAAAGTTGCAGAAAGCATATTTGATGGATTACACCTATCAAAACTTTTAGTGAGGGGAACAGTTACAATTAACAGGCTGCGTACTGGATCTTCTCCACAATTTTTTCCTTGACACCATCAGTAATTACCTGCACTAAACGTGCTGCTGCTGCTGCACAGGGGCTTGTCAATCAAGAGGCAGCTGAGACCCAGAACATTACAAATTCACTGTCATAAACTTTGCTGCCAGATTGAGGGAGAAGCACTGACAGAAGGATATGGAGCATCCCTGCCTGTGCCCTTGTGTTTAAGGATGAGGAGGGAGATTACCCCAGAGCTGTGCCACACACACTGGCTGAACATACCAGTACTTCCAGCTCTCCAGAAGAGCCATCCCACAATTACCTTATGTGAGCCTGGCAGTTCCCTCCACTGGAGAGATGCAAGGTTATTAAGCAAATATGATTAATGAATAAAAGAACCTCTGGCATGCTGGAATGAGGCTCTGAGGCCTGTCGGGCTCCAGGAGGATTCGTCGGCTTGTGCTTTGGGAACTGTGCAGATTTCTGCAGTAATATGATTAACACGCTGTGTAATGGGCTAAATCCATCCCAAGTGTCCCTCCAGTTAAGCCTCTGTGTGGGCACCTGGGATGAATTTGGCCCTTTTACAATGGATGCACTTGACAGAGCCATATTGCTAAGCTGGAAAAAAGGAGGGTACCGAGTTACTGCTACAGCTGGGGAGGGGGATGGCAAAAAGGATGGAAGGAGGGATGGATCTGGAAGGGATCCAGACCAGCCCTTACCACCCTCCCAAAGCACAGAGATGGCTGTGGGTTGTTGGAGCAGATGTGTGCAGAGCCCCTGTGCCTGCTCTGCCATGCCTGCCATCCCCATGGACAGCTGCCACACTGGAGCCCCTGTGCCTGCTCTACCATGCCTGCCATCCCCATGGACAGCTGCCACACTGGAGCCCCTGTGCCTGCTCTGCCATGCCTGCCATCCCCATGGACAGCTGCCGCACCGTGGCACCTTCCAGCCAAAGCCATGGGACTTGGCCATGCACTTGTCTGCCACGTGGCGCTGCCTTTCCCAGCTCCAGAGCTGCCAGACCTCGCCAGCTGGAGGAAGGGGAAGGATGGGGAGCGCTGCCTTCCTTATCTGCGGGGCCAGATTGTGAGCAGCTGTGGGCAGATAAAGAGCGATGGAGATCGGCTGGGGGAAGGCATTTGCTTCTCCTGCAAAGCAAACTCTCTCTCCCTTTTCCTAGCATACTCTGGCAGCAGCCGGGCTGCCTTCTGGGCAGGGAATCTTCTCTGCCGCGGGGGTAAAAGCAGGAGGATGGATGATGTAAGAGCAGGAACCTGAGTGACTGATTTCAGTTTATTTCAGGCTACTGCTTTATCTCACCCTGTCGGGGCTGCTGCTGCATCTTGTCACGCGGGATGGGTGTCCCTCAGCACAGTGTCCAGGCTCAGCTGTGGGGTTTGCTCTGGTATTGGAATGCTCTTTCTTAGGTGTGCTCTGTCTGGCTCTCATGTCCTATGCACCATTAATTGCAATATGATATTTCTTACCCATTCCAATGTACCTTCCATTTTGGGTGAGTTCCATGTTTTTGTGCTGTTTTAATAATTTCCAGCAAGTCCCTTTGTTTTCCAGCCTCAGGTAGTTTTACTGTGGTCCCTTACAGTTCACTTCAGCCTTGTAATTCCTGAGTGGTCGCAAGGAATCAAGTCATTCAGAGGAACAGCCTAGAAAGGGATTAATCGCAACCAGACCTCGTTAAAATCCCGTTGCCACACCAATTCCCCACACTTCGAGAACCTGACCACAGTGTGAAAATTGATATTTATGCTGAGGACTGTCAATGCACTGCCTGTGCACCGTTCCCTGATTTACTGTCCTTCGGGGTTTGAACTCTGGGGATGCAAGTGAGATGTGCTGCTCAGTTTCAAAGCCCCCAGAAAAGAAATAACTGCCCACCTGGGCCCTTTGGCATCAAATGTGATCAGCACATTAACGGCACTGGATTCTGGGGATGATCAGCCTGCAGCTCTAAGCTGTTGCCTTATTTCTTGCAGCCTGATTCCTGCACACTTGTTGAATTGGATGAAAACAGTTGCAGAACAGCCAGATTTTGTGAAAGGGATTGAAAGTCTGCTGTAATGTAGGTTCATTCCTCTTGGCCTGTGGTCTCTCCTTCCTGCTGACTAATGGGGCACAGCCTTGGTGCACTGGTGACAAATCCAAGGAGTCCAAAACCATTGGGGAGTGTTTTTCCAGAGACAATGTGACCCTCCAGGCTCCTTTGCTCCCTGGGCAGCACGTCCCATGGCTGATTGAACAGAGCTCCTTCCCCAAGGCTTGGGATGGGTTTTGGAGTTTGTTGAAAATGATAAAAATCTCTCTTAGCTACCAGGATTATGACACAACAAAATAGAAATTTTTGTGATATTCTCTACAGTGGAAAAACTCTGCAAAAGAAGTGTCTGTTGGCTTTGAAAGTCTCCTGCTCCAATACTCTTACCAGATGGCCGGCGGCTCGCAGCGAGTGGCTGGTCTGTGCTTGCAACCCTTTAGCTCCCATAGAGACGTGGCTGTTTTGTTAGAAAAGAGCAACTTCTGCCTGAGATTGTGGCTGTGGCCTCTGGGGCTTTCATGGTGCAGGAAGGGAGAGTGGGAGCCCGACACTCCACACCTGGCAGGGCACAGCCTGCCCAGCCTCACGCAGCACCAGAGGCACTGTCATGACATTTACACTCTGCAGCTCTTCCATGGGATGCTCCTGTGGCCTGGGTGGAGCATCTTGCTGAAAAGAATGCCAAGGCACACACACTGTAACAGAGGCAACAGGAACTGAGAATTCTGATGATTGTGATGTGACCAGTAATGGATCTGTTAATGTAGTCTCTGCAACTAGGGAAGGCAGGTTTATTTCTGTCCCTCTCAGGAGACAGGCTGAAGCTATTATAAAGTTATTAAGCTATTATTATACACAGGTATTAAGGCTGAATGAAGAAGTCAAGTGATATGAGGGTGTATGAAAGAGAAACTTCAGGGGTGTGCAGAAGACAGAGGAAGAGATAGTGAGGCATTTATCGTGGGAAGGGGCTGGTTTGGCTGTGGGATCAAACAAAGCTAGAGAAGATAAACCGTAAGTCACCTCTGAGCTCTTGACAAGGTGTGTAAACCATTTCCTTCTGCCATCTGGCTGATTTGTGAGGACTCTTACAGGGAGGTGAGCCAAAGAGGTGGCCCTGTGCTGAGGACCTATAACTCAGCAGATCACTAAATGCTGTTGTGCTCTGCAGCATGAGCAGAGACCAGCCAGGCTCCAAAACTCAGGGAAAGCCCACCTGGGATTGCACTTGTTATTGGCCTCTGCAAAAATGATGTCCTAGTCTGCAAAGCTTGTGATTTTGGTGAGAGCACGTGTGCAAAGCCTTTAAGGTCTGAAAGCAAAGAGCCAGCTGGAGGAGGGAAGCTTGGTGAGAAAGCAGGATGCTAGGTGGAGCTGGCATGTGGAAAGGATGCCTCAAAACCCAGTGTGGGTAGTGTCTTGGATGCACTCAGAGCTTAGAAACTCTAAACACAGTGGGATACAGCAGCTGGATCTTTTTCCAGCAATCTGAGCATCCTCCACAGGGACCAGAGCCAGGGCTCTGACACACAAGTGCAACATTTTAGTCAGAAAGGACAAATGGAATGTGAAAAACCACCAGAAACTCCTAAAGTGGGTCAAATTCCTTGATGCATCTAACAATAGCTGTAGGACGGGAAGGACAGGGTCGACTTGGTTGCGTACCCTCCTGTGCCTCCTAAAATTTGGGCTCAGCTGTGGGCTTGCCTCCATCCTGGTGAAATTCAAAGCAGGTGGCTGAAATCGTGGAAGCCACAGGCTCCAGCTCTGCCTCCCCCACCAGGGCCTGCCTGGCATAATATTATCTTCACGCCTGAGCGAGGAGGACTTGGCTTATTAAACTTGCAAACCTGCCTTGCGCTCGCCCTCGGGTATTCAGGGCTGACGGGTCTCTGGGGCAGGATGCTCTAATGCTACTTTTACGCCACGTCTACCGCAACGAGGCTCCTTAATTGGCTTGCGGTTCCCACCAGCACTGCCAGCAAAGAGCAAGCAATGGAGAGAAATCTGCCAGCACCACAGCTCCCGTTCGGTGTTGGTGCATCATTAGCTCACATGTTGTCTCTCTCCCCAAAGACAAACACGCTGCGTAGCCAAAAAGGTCTGCAGGGAGGATGAGCAGCACAATCCAAGCACGAGAAGTGTGGGGGGGGCACAGACAGTTCTCATCCACAACACACCCCCCTGCTCAGTCTGGTTTCTCCTCTCCACTGAATCCTGAGTTTTCAGAAATGGAGTGAATTTGCAGAGAAATTTCCTTGGTTGGTTTTTTTCCCTCTCACCTTGTTTTTAAAAGAACAGCCCCCCCTTCCCTGCTTTAATCACTTTAAAATAACCCTGGAGGAGTAAGACTTGGGTAAATAAATGTGAGAACCAGGGGAGTTCTTGAACTGTTAAAGAAATCAATATAAATCAGAGTAACCTTGCCCTGATGTCTTCCTTATCACCTCTGAAGCTCTACCTGCCTTTGTCTAACAACAATCTCATTTAATTAGATAATTAATCTAATTATCTAATTAGGTGGAATCACTAATAGCTATTCCACCTAATTAGGCCAGTGGCTGTATCTCAGCAGTGGTGGTTCTCTCTTTCTGGCTAACCCTGCACCTACTGCCATGCCTGAAACCAGGCTCTGACACAATTCACAGCTCTTTGTTTGCTTTAACCAAAACCACCTGGAGACGGTTTTACATTTTATACTCAGGCTTTCCTTGAATGAAAGCAAGGTGGCCAGTTGGAAAATAGAAAAGGAAGCTCTCAGACGATTAATTTTTTTAGCAATGGATGCAGGAAGCTCTTATTGTTTTTATTCATTCTCCTGATGTAAGATTAATTTTCGCTCGGAACACAACAACCTGTTATGAATTGATCCTAGGGAAGCATATTGCTCTGAGGCTGGGCAAACAACATAAGTAGCTTTTCCCCCCTTTATTTGGACCAGTTTGGCTAACTCGTGGCTGCAGTCCTAAATACAGTTTCCTCCCTGCAGAAACGTGGGTTGTTCTCTCACTGCAGCTTTCCCAATCCGTCCTGTGTGTGACAGCACGAGGGAGCTGGCCAGAATTAAAGCAGCCTAAGGCCACTGGTTCCCCTGGCAGCAGGATCCCTCTCATCCCTGCAGGGATGCTGTGGTTGGCAGCACCATGACACAGGTTTTGGGCCAGTCATGGCAGCACTGCTGTCCCGTCAGGAGCTGCAGGTGGCTTTGGGGCTGCAGAGCAACCATAAGGCACTCATGGGTTTATTTTCCCTTTAATGCCTAAATTGGATTTAAGGGCATCTTTGTACATTCCAAAACAAATTGGCAGCTGTCTGCAAACCAGGCAGCCAGACTTGGCCCCAAGAAGAGATTGATGTGCTCAGGTTTCGCACCCAGAGCTTTGCTTTCTTGGGATCCCACCCTGCGCACCAGCCTAAGCACAGGGAAAGCCATTCAACATCTGAGCAGTCAGGAATTTAGACTTTTCCAGTTCCAGGAATGTTTAATGGCTCACACCATGACTATCTGCTGCTGGAGAGCCTTGCTGGAGCCCCTCACACCTACAGCACCGCTTGGTGCAGCACTCAGGGAAGGAGGTGTTGGGCTCAGAGTCAGAGCCCGTGGGAACCCCAGCTGGAGTCTGGATGAGGCAAAATGGCCAGGTATGTTCTGCAAGAGCATTTCTGATGTAGACCCTTCTCTTACCTTCCTTCCTGTAGTACTCCCAGGATAATCTGATGCAATAGCATGCAGACCTATGATCTGGTTCTGAGGAGAGTCCTGCTCCTGCTTACACCCTCCTGCACGACTGGGATGATGGGCAACACATGAATCTATGGCTTTTCATTTTGCTTTCTCTGTGTTTGTTTGTTTGTTTTTTTCTCTATGTATATATAACTGAAGCACCATAAAATGTCTCCCTGGGGTAGTTTAATTTTTCTTAAAAAAAAAAAAGTTATATATATATGTATTTGCACTGCTTGGGGCAAAATTGCCTTGGCATTCTCATTTTGAAATCCTCATATTGAGGTGTTTATTACAGCATCATGAAAATTCACATTTAGTTGAAACTCGGCAAATTATTTTTGGCTTGAAGCAAGTTTTCTTTTGAAGGAGTTTACTATTAAGTGTTCAACATTTTTTTCCCTTTTCTCTCTATTTTTCTTTTGAAAAAGCAGCACCTTCCAGAACTGGGTTCAGGAGCAGAAGGCCAGCTCTGCAGCAAGTGTGAAAGCTGCGAGTCAAGCATGAAGTTGCAGCCCTTCATGCTTTTTTCTGACATCTGTTAAGGGAATGAGAGGAAGGGAAATCAGCTGTACTCCATGAGAAAAGAGGTTTTTCTCTTGTTGTTGTTGTTGTTGTTGTTTTGGGGAGTCTTGAGTATCTGCACTCCCACCAGATGCTGGTGATCCTATGCCAGCTGCACAGGGCACAGCATCTCCGACTGCCTGGAGCTGGTCCCTTCACATGCCCCAGAGCAAGCCAGAAATGCTGTACCTGGAAGAAAATCGAGTGTGCAGGAGGCTTGTTGGTGTTCTGTGACTTAGATGTGTGTTGAACAACAACATTCCTGGCAGGGGCTGGGATCATGTTGTTACAGTTCCACTGGAGTAAACGCAGTTACTGCTGATCTGGTTTGTGCTGTGGCCTCTGTATTGATGACACAGTCTAATCTTTGCTTTATACTCACAAACTTCTTTTTTTTTTTCGTGTGCAGATCCATCTTTTTCAATGTGAGGACATGCAGATACATAACCTGTGCAAGCAAATGCACATCCTACAGAGCCAGGAGCAGGAGTCACCTACATGGTCCTCTATTGGGCAGCAAGACTTGCTTCATCCCTGCTGTGCAGGGAAAACATGCTACAAGACCAAAGGAGCATGCAGAGCTCTTGTGGGGAGGCTCATCCACGTCCCTTATTTCCACGTGCCACAGTGGGTGTGTGAGGAACAGCCCAGAAAATGGCATTTGGCACTGGTGTGAAAAGGTTGTTGCTGGCCAGGGGAGCCCAGTGCTGCTGCCAACCTCCTCTGCCCCTTTTCAGCCTGCAAGCTGTGAGATGGGTGAGGATGAGGATGGGCAGAGCAGACAGACAGACCGACCTCAGGCAGCACATCAGCCTTAGTGGCCCTGTCTACATATGGAGGTGGATACACATCTCCAGAGAGAGACAGGACCTCCTTGCTGCCTGAGCCAGTTTCTAAATCTGAACCCCAAAAGGGTGTCTTTGGAGATTCTAAAATATTGTAGAAAGGGTTGAGGGTTGTTTTTTATCCCACTTTCAAGCAGCAGCCAGAGGTGGGAGTACCAAAGTCTCCAGAGTGAGCCTGCTTTCTCTGGCTCTGCCTTGCAAACTCAGGAAGTTTGAGGAGGTCTGATAATCACTCTTACCTTGCTTATTTATCAGCTTAGTCTCCACCCGAGGGCGTTCCCAGTGCCCTACCTGGGCTGGCTTAGCTCACCCCGCCGTGCTGGCTGGCTGCCACAGCAGTGCTCACTGTGATAGTGAAAAACAGCAGTGGTACTTTTGGTCCTGTCCTTCTGGTGCTTTTTAAAAGTTTTTTCCTCTGCCATTGAAGTTACCAGAACAAAATTGTGTTTGTGCTGTGAAGATGCCAACTGATTGCCACCATTTGGTGTCACAGATAGAACAATTTCACTGCAATATTTAAGATACCTCCCTGGAATACCTGTGGTTGGACAAGTGTGGATTTGGCTTTATCTGTACTTTCCAGCCCCTTCCACAATGCACAACTCACTTAGGTGATTGAATTGCAATGTTGACTTTCTCTTTCCCCTCATGTTATCCTATTTTTTTTATACTTTATTAGGTATTAGTTTTGACACTGTGCTCCCATGTAGCATTGCTATGCAGATGTTACACAGATCTATTGACCATTTTCCACCACCTGTGTTTCACTGGTCTGTTCAGAAACTTTGTGTCTTTCCTCATTGAGGGATTCAACATTCTACAGACAGCATGGACCTGGAAGATCAAGGTGCTTTTTCCTGGTTGCCAGCACCTAACCCAAAGGGGGAGGCAGATTTGGAGACATCGCTTGTTTCTATGGGTAATAATCAATAAGACCTATTAGGGAGACAAGTACATACATCACTAAACTTTGACCTCTGCCCTCCAGAGCAGTCCCAAGATGCCTATTCATATGCTGGTGACATCCAGATTGCGCTGTTGCAAAAGCCTCTTTGCTTGGGAAGGGATTACAGATTTAAATTGCACAGCCCTTGCTATCTGTAGAGTACAGTGTGCAGGATGCTTAGCCAGAGCCTCTAGTTTTGGTTGTCTTTTTTTCTACTCAGCCAAGTTTTATATTCAATGCTGTTGCATGCAGAATGTTTTATACCTCTCTACCTTTCTGCCTGTTTTTTACTCCAGTCTGTCTGGCATTTTAAGGGTTTACAGACCCTGGAGATTCTTGGCACTGGCTGTTGCTTGCATATTGCTCCTCATCTTTCAGATCCTTTTTCTCCTCCATTGCTCTTCGGCAGGCTGTTTCTGATAGAAAGTTTTTGGCTCGCTGTTTGAAGTTCCTGATAGTCGGCATTTGATCACTTGCTAATTCAGTTCTAAAACTTTTTTCCAAAGAAACCATGAAAGACTATCTAAAAATAGATTTAAAAAAAAGGGGGGGGGAAACTTTAAAAATATCCTTATTTTGCTGAATATAGGAAGTTTTAAGTTTTCTGGGAGGAAAAAAAACACATACCAAACTTAGAAGCAAATCGGAAATCCCTGGGTGTTTGAGAAATCCATTTCTAGGCACAAGAGCTGGATGAAGAACTTTCTGCTCATTGTACCTCTCCCCTTTGCTTAAGAGAACATCTACTGAATTTTTTTGGCTGGGAATGAGTCAGATGAGATTATTTGGTGTGGGTGGGTGAGGAAGGAGAGATAGGACTCTGACGACAACAGTGGGGTCTGACCTCAGTGGGATCACAGGGGCAGGAGGGACTGTGTGAGCTGCTCTGCTGGGTGATTCCTTCTGTAAGGGATCAAGGTCCATCTTTACATTGAGTGCCTTTGCTCCTCCCACTGCAAAGTTGTTTCTGTTCCTTGTTCCTCTGAAGGTTAGAAACAGATGTTTAGTTTCCAGCCCACATGTCCAGCATGGATCAGTTGTGCTCTTCAACCTTGTCTAGCAGCTCTTCTGTTGCTGCAAAGCACTGCCTCCTTTCCCAGTGTATTTTAGAGTGGTCATATCTCCTCCCAGCCTTTGTTTCCTTGGGCTGAGCAAATTGAGTTTGTAGACTGCTCTCAATAAAATAGATTTTCCATCCCTCTTGCCATCCTAGAAACTCTTCTCCATGCTTGAATATATGTTTTTTTCTTCATCTGGAGAACTGTCTGGAGAATTCCAACAAGATCTCTGCTATGGACTGTTCAGTGGGATTAAATGCATCCCTCTCTCTATTTATTGGTAGTTCTGACACACCCTGATTGACATTGGCCTGTTCAGGAGCAAAGTTATACCGGTGGCACACAAACACCTCCTGGGTGCCCCACCAATGAGCTTCTTCTTGAAGTGAGAAAGTTTGATTACAAGCACCCAACCATCCAGGTCAGTAACACTGTATTTCATCCCATTTTCATTTTGCTCTCTCAAAATTAGCCTCTTCTTCCAGGATGACATTCTGCTTCTCATTTTCAGGTTATAAACACAATCCTTCCTTTTCCTAATGAGGTCACTAAAAAAAATATCAAGTAATGGTCATCCCAAGGCAGTTTTATGAGGGCCTCTATCAACAACCTTCTCTCCCGCTCCTCCTTGGTTAATCCCTTGCCCACTTTGCTATGCTTGTGCTTCCAGCACAGCTAAAAATATCCCATCTGACCCTGCATCCAACTCTTTATTGAAGTCTGGAAAATGGAACACTGTGTGATAACTTTTTCTTATAATTTCTTTCTCTCCCACAATTGCCAGTAACATCTCTGAGTGTCCCTGTATTAGTCCAAGGTGTTTGTTAATTCAGTCTGCTTTTCTGGAGTGTGCATAAATCTCTGTGGTGCACCAGGGCCATCCTTCAGCCAGCTCTGTGTTCACACAATCCCTAGCACAACTCTTTTCTCCAAAAGCTTATGAACTCAGCCTGGGCCACATATTCAAAGATGTTGTCAAGTGCTAAGTGAGACTTCCAAGAGTAGTTTCCTCTTGACTTCTTTCTGGCATTGGCATCTGAAGCCAATGGCAGTTAACGCTGTGCTTTGAAAGCAAGAGAGGGTGCAGTTTGTTGGCCACCAGTGCCTCTGGGCTTTCTGGGTTGGTATTTCATTTTGTGGTGAAGACTTCCAGGCTTGTGAGCACAGGCTCCCGCCTTCCTTGCCAAGGATGCTCTGATGTGTGGCAAACATTGTGCTGCTTTGTGTGAAGTCTGACAACGGCTTTCACACAGCCTCTTTTTCTTCCACCCCTGGATAGTGTCTCCTCATCCTGGAAACCTGGGGAGGCTAAACACACTTAATCCTCTTCAGGAGAACATGGGAGAAATGAATGCTGCTCACCATTTCTACCCTCAATTGCTAATTTCCCTTTCTACCCACTTCTACTAAAAGGTGCTAATTGTGTGGTGATACGCAACTTCCCTGCCCCAGAGAGCAGCAGCATCACTTTTGCTCCTTGGTCTGGCTAAACTAATAGAGACATCTGTGTGCTGAGTCTGATTCCAACTCCTATGTAAGAAATTCCTTATTAAATCCACAGAAAAGTAATTTACTAGTGGTTAGACTTCGGGCTGCTGAGGGTAGCAGTCACTTCTGAGAAGTTATGCATATCTGATGCAAAATTACAAAAATGTGTATTTACCACAGTGACCAAGGGGGTTGAGAAGCTCAAATTAATATTTATATTTGGCATTGAACCCTATGCACAAATACTGACTTTGGCTGAGTGTAGCGCCCCAGTTTATTTTTAAATCCTTTTATACTGACAGTCCAGGTGTGGGGAATTTTCCCTGCGGTCTTGACAGCCCAGGTTTTGGAGGTCTCACCAGCTGAAGAGGCTCCTGACAGGGTGCTTAGTTCAGGAGTGCATCTCTGAGCATTCCTGGCCCGTTGCTCTGTGGGGATTACAGACTCTTGGACCACCAATTTGGACTGTTGTCTGTTTCTGGGGCTGAAACAAGAAGTAGGAGTATCTGCAATGTTGCTGAGGTGAGGGGGATGTCGAGCTGGCACAGAGGGATAACAATGCTCCATCTGCCTCATCCCAACATCTCCATACATGACATGAAGGATGTACTGAAGCAACTTGCTCCAGAGCTCCCAGTACAGGCTGTGGCAGCCAGATTTGCCCAAGAGGTTTGTGTCGTCTCCCAGCCCTGTGAGCCTGCCCTGCCCCACTGCCACGTGTCTTGTTGTGCACTGGAAGCATCTGCAACCACTGTCTCTTTGCAAGGCTTTTGATGTTAAAAAAACACGTGGTGAGGGAAGGGGAGAGGTGGAAAGAAGTGGGTTAACAGGATCCTCTTGAGTGCTCTCAAACAATCACACATTTGGCATCAATGAGAAAGTGGCATCTTCTGAATGCAAGGGTAGGAATTCCTTTAGGTGGATTCACCACCAGCTGAACATCACTGTTGAGTTCTAAACGTTTTGCTGGAATGAGTTTGGATTGAAAACTTGTGCCATAGATTCATGTGTGAGCCTAGAAATTCACTCCTTACACTTCTGGAGTTAAGAAGTAGTGCTAAATAACATGCTCAAGGTTGCCTTGTAAGGATGTGAGAGTCCAAACTCCATTAAAAATCCCTAAATGCTCAGTAGGATGTGCTGCCTGTGAATTTTGAGGATAGCAAATACCTCGGGGTGAAAGAAATACCCCAGCCAGGCACCTGTCATTTAGTTTGACTGTCTTTTCAGCCCTGACTGCTGCCAGAGGGTCCTGTCTTGGTGCATCAGTGTCTGAAAGGGCCATCAGGGAAGTGCTGCCTGCAGGACACAGCATCCCAAAAGCTCTGGCTGGATCAGCCCACCAATGGCCATGGCACTCCTGCAGGAACCCTCCATGAAGGGAGAGCCCCCAAACTGTGGCTCAAATGGTGTTTATTACACTGGGAATGCTCACCTCCCAGTGGATGTCTGTGACTGAACGAAGTCACTCTATGCTTGGGTTGCCAAGTTTTTAACACGTGACTTTGAAAGCGTCGTTTGCTGAGGAAGGAAGGTTTGCAGTGGAAATTGATAGTGAAGGATATGGTAGCATTTTGGAAAGAAAACAACTTTTGCTATGAAAACAGCAACCCTGAAACTTTTTTGAGGAGATAAATTGCTTTCTAAAAATGGGCCACAGCTCCTTGGTGTTTCCACAGTAACTTACTCTGTGCCTGTGGTGGCTGCCACGAGTTGGACCATGCCTAGATCTCCTCCTGAGTCAAAATTTCAGCACTTCCTGCCTTTCTGTGCTTCTTCTCAGGTTCTCCACTGAACTTCTCCCCAAACGTGTATTCTCGTCCTTGTAAGCAACATTGCCGTGAAGTTCTGGCAGCGATTGCATGCCAGGTCTCTGTGCTTACCAGACCCCACCAGCACTGCTGAGCTCCTGTTCCCACACAGATTCCCAAAGCAAACGTTACTGCTATAATCTAAAAGAGCAAAAAATGTTTGGAAAACAGCAGATGCAATGGGAAAATGACACTTCCTACATGTGATAATTGTGCAACCTTAACTCTGCCCTTGGAGTATGTCTGCGTCTTGCTGTATTGTTTGGGAACTTGTGTGGTGTAGAAAAAAGTCATTGGAAGTCTGTCTGGAAATTAAAGTGGTTGGTAGAGGTGCCAGCAAGGGTTAAATTACCTGTGTGGGGATGAGGGGGCTGGGCAGACTAAGTGGATTACATGCAGCTATTAAATACGGGAGGTGATGCTGTCAGCATGACTTGACTGTTAAAATGGGCATCGGTGGAGGGGAAAAACCCTCTGTGGCTTGTGCGTGAGTCCAGATTACTAAAGCTTTAATGCACAAACCATGGCTGTGTTGTCTCCTGCCACGGTAGGTGCCCATCCTGCCTTAAGCCACTTACACTGGTTTGCTTTTAAGTAACAATTTTTTTTTCTCTCCTTGTATTCAGCCGTAGGTTAACTTTGCTCAGACTGTCTCACATTCACCGCGCTCACCACGCTCCCAAGTACTGCCCTGTCTGGGCTGTGCCTTGCCTGGGGATGAAGTTTGCTCCTCGCTGGTGGGAGGTGTGAGCTCGGCTCAGTCGCCACTGAGAAACGGGGGAAACACAGTGAAAAAATGCCTGCCCCGCAAGGCATGTGGCCGAACCAACTTTGCTCTTTCCTCCTCGCTCCTTCCCCTGCCCTTCCTTAGCTGTTCATGGCCCCCAAATCCTCGTTCTGCCAGTGCTGAGAAACCGGCCCTGAGTGCGGGGGGACAGCACAGGCGGTGACAGCTCGTCCCGTCCGTGTCGCCATCCCGGCGCTCCCGCAGGCCCCGGAGCGGAGCCTCGGCCAGGGCTGCTGCGTGTCGGGAGCGCCACTTTTGGGGAAACGCCACTTTGTACCACCTTGGAGGGGTTTGCAGAATCACCGCTGGTGCTTGGTGGAGCCGATGGATCACTGAGGAATGATTGATGGGCACGTTTCTGGA
Source organism: Hafferia zeledoni (assembly GCA_035583235.1). NCBI lineage: Eukaryota > Metazoa > Chordata > Aves > Passeriformes > Thamnophilidae > Hafferia > Hafferia zeledoni. The sequence goes on from JAWWEV010000024.1 coordinate 3,623,797, forward strand.
AGCGGCGCTGCGGGACCTGACCCGGACAGGGAGGGAACGAGCGGAGGTGGCGCCGGGGCGGCCGCGAGGGCAGCGGGGCCCGGCCCCGATCGGCGGGCACGGGGCAGGGCAGGGGCTGGGGCTGCGGCTCTGCACGGGGCAGGGCAGGGGCTGGGGCTGTGCATGGAACACGAGCTGGAGCAGGGGCTGGCGCTGGAGCAGGGCAGGGGCTGAAGCAGGGGCTGGCGCTGGAGCAGGGGCAGGAGCTGTGCACGAAGGGGCTGGAGCAGAAGCTGGGGATGGGGCTGGAGCAGAAGCAGGAGCAGGGGCTGTGCACGGAGCAGGGGCAGGAGTAGAAGCAGAAGCAGGAGCAGGGGCTGTGCACGGAGCAGGAGCAGGAGCTGGAGCAGAGGCAGGAGTAGGAGCAGGAGCTGTGCACGGAGCAGGAGCTGGAGCAGAGGCAGCAGTAGGCGCAGGGGCTGTGCACGCAGCAGGGGCAGGAGTAGGAGCAGGGGCAGGGGGTGGCTCCCGCTGCACGGCCCCGCCGGCACTCCCAGCGCAGGCACCGCGCGGGCGAGCAGGGTCTGGCCGCCCTTGCCTTCCCGCAGCCGCCCCGCCGGTCCCGCCCCAGCTCAGCCCCACGGCGGGGTCTCAGCGCCGCTCCCCGGGGCCAGCGGGCAGCGAGTGCTCCGAGGGGAAGGCGGCTCGGGGGCCGCCCGCCGGCTGCGCGGAGCCAGAGCGGTCCCGGCTCCCGGGCGGGGGGCAGGCGGCCCGCGGGGCCGGGGGGGCCGGGGCGGGGGTGGGATCCGCGGGGGGCGCTCCCGGTCCCCTCCCCGCTCGCTGCCCGGCGGGGCCGCCCCCATTGGCCGCGGCGCGGCGGCAGCTCCGCCCGCCGGAGCGGCGCGGCGCGGGGAGGGAGAGAGGGAGGAGGAGGAGGAGGAGGGCGCCGGGCTGCGCTGCGCTGCTAGTCCGGAGCGGAGCCTGGCAGCGGCAGGAGCGGCGGCGCGGGGTGCGCAGCGGCCGGAGCCTGCTGGACCGAGGCAGCCCCGTGTCCCCCGCTCCTCCCTCCCCTCGCCTCTTTCTTTGTGCGCAGGGCAGGAGCGGCCCCGATCCATGGTCATGGGCGACAAGAAGAGCCCGACCAGGTGAGCGGGGGCGCGGGGGCGGGCGGGCAGAGGCGGTAAGATGGAGGGAGCCCGGCGGGGCCGGCCCGGCCGCTGCCCCGGCCCCGGGCGCGGGGATGGCGCCGGGTAGGCCCGGCCGGCGGCGTGTGCTCGGCCCGGCGGGGGAGGCGGCGAGGGGCGCCTAAGATGGAGGGAGCGAGCGGGGAGGGGGCGGCGAGCCCGCGCCGCCCCGCCAGGTACGCGGGGGGCCGGGGGGGTTGCGGGCGGGGACGGAGCGAGGGAGGCTCCTAAGATGGAGGGAGCGTGGAAGGGCAGCGGCAGCAGGAGGAGGAGGAGTGCCGGTGTCTCCCAGGCTGCCGCCGGTGCCAGGGCTGGTGCGGTGCGAGCGCAGCCATGGCGGCTCCGCTCGCTCGCACTCCCCGCTCCGCGCACTCGCCGCTCCCAGACAAAGGGAGGTTTAACAAGGTGGAGGAGGGAACGCGCCTCCCAGCCCGCAAACTCGCCCACCCACCACCCTCCCACCCTCCCTCCCGGCGCGGGCGGCCCGGCCCGGCCCGGCTCGGTTCGGCCCGCGGGGTCGGGGCGGAGCGCGGCGCTCCCGGCACCTCTGCGGGCCCGGCCCGGGCCGAGCTCGGCGGCTGCCCCGGCCCCGGGGGAGGGAGAGCGGCGGTGCGAGCAGGCGCTGGGGTTCGGGGCTCTGTAACATGGTTTCTCATGTGTGTGTTTTCTTTTTCTCCTCCTCCTCCTCTCCCTCCTCCTCCCGCCGCCTCTCTCCTCCTCCCCAAACACACACGTACACACACACACGCTTCCCCTCTCCCTCCCCCTCCTCAAGGCCGAAAAGGCAAGCCAAACCTGCAGCCGACGAAGGCTTTTGGGATTGTAGCGTGTGCACCTTCAGGAACAGCGCCGAAGCCTTCAAATGCAGCATCTGCGATGTCAGGAAAGGCACCTCCACAAGGTACGTCCGCACCTGCCGACGCGGCTCCTTCTCCGCGCTGGGCTGCGCAGACTTGTTGATTTGTTCGCTGTTGCCTGGATATCCGCTGGTTCTATCCCCCCTTTTCCCCCGATGCAGCCCCTTCTGTCCCCCTTCACAAGCGTGTGGATTTTAAAAATTCCCTTTCAAGCGTTTAATTGGAGCTGGAAGACGTGTCTCGTGGATGTGGCAGCAACTTGGATCTTATTGTTGTTCTGAGCGTTTTTGTTGCCGGTGTACAGAGAAGCTTTTGGAGATCCACAGCCAGCCAGAAGTGCTCTGACTGTGGTTTGGGGCAGATGGTTTCTCTGGTTTGGCTGCCAGGTTTACCTGTGTTTTCTACAGGAGTAGAAATGACTGAGGATTAGGGAGTGAAAAGGGAAAGGGCTGAAACTAAAGATGCCGTGAGAACAACAACTCCCTCCCTGAGATGTTGATCTCTCTGTGACTGTTGTCATCAGAAAGGAATCGGCTTTGTGCTCGGTGTGGGAATGGTGCGGATTTCTGAAAGCTTTGGCTGCCAGGTCTCTGTGATTGCCTTGTGCTGAGGAGCTGTGGAGGTCTGGGAGATGCTGAAACTGGCACACAGTGCTTAATTTCACTTGAAAAAGAAGCCCCAAAACTTGCGCTCTCTCGGTTGAGAGGTTCAGAAAGTTTGCCACGGAGGTATTAGTTGGTGCTAAAACCGGCATGCAGTGCTCTGCTTTTTCTTTCTTTTTGTGGTTTGTTTCTGCCGTATTGATTTCTGATGTTGTTCGTGTTGTACCTTTCAAATTTGAGTTCCCATCGCTGTGCTCTGCCAGGGAAAGAGTCGGTGAGGTTTCCATTGTGAAAGGCGTGGTGTTCTCTGAGTGCCGCTGTGTATTGAGGTACTCTCATCAGCAGGCTCTTTGCATGACTTGGCTGTCTTGGCTTGATTGACAAAGGAGGTGAAAGTGTGTTTGGTTGTTATTGTTCTCACTGTGCTTTAGACAATGCGAAATGCCTACATTTTTAATGGGGGGGTGTTTTCGGGCTTTTGAACTCTGAATTACGGTAACAGAGTGCTGTAGTGTGTTTGGTGGTGCACATCGCGTTACAGGGATCTCTGTGCTTTGTACACATTGCACAGAGGTGTTGAACTCAAACCAGTTGTGCGCGGGATTGTTAGAGCATGAGTAAGGTCGAGCCTGTGGGACAGAAGTGTTCTGTGCTGACTCTTGACTCATTCAGCCTCATTTTGTTGTGCAGCCAAACCTTCCCAGCACGCTTGATTCCTGCGGGTCTCTTTTTCCTTGTCTCAGGTGAAATGTGTTGGTCCTGGAGTCGTCTGGTCTTTGGCTGTGCTGCTGCAGAGCAAAGCTGAGCATTCCCCACTGCTCTCGCAGCCTCATGTCAAGCATGTGCCCGGGTGTTGGTGGGAGGAGAGGCTGGATGATGTGGGAGCCCATGTGGGATGGATCTTACATCAGACACTGTTATTTTCATTGGCCACCATGCTTCATTTGGTTCATTTGGAGAGCAGCAGCCTGCTCTCATGTGCCCTTGCTTTTTTTTTTTAAATGATAATTTTCAAACTGTTTGTTGAGGTAGTAGAGTGTTTTTGTCTTTTAAAGAGCCATTAAGAGTGATGGCAGTTGATGATTTCAGGTTAAGAGCTGTAGCATTACTTGCAGATGTGATCCTCGGGTCTAGAACATTATAATTCTGTTTAGCTTTTAATGGACCCTTATGAATGGCTTCTAATTTTAATTCATTTAATTCATCAGCTTTCTATTCATTTTTTGCTGCTTTTTGAATTACTTTTGTTTGTAGAATTTGAGAAAGTATTTAAAATATTCAATGGCCCATCATGTTTCCTTGCATATTTGTATAATTTATGAATAAATACAACAGAAAGCAGGAGTGATTGAGTGTTGGGAAATCCTGGGAGGTCAGAGCTATTTGTGGTGTTACTTTGAATGTTATAGTATGTGATGTGCAAGTCAGTGCTGGGGAAATTACTCAGAATTTTTTAAATAAATGACTGATGTAAAGATACATAATGAGTTATGATTGATAATCTAGTACTTGAAATAAAAGGTGTCTGATGAGCTTGACTTTAAGTTGCAATTTGACAAGTTGATGACACTTCCACAGTTAAAACTGCTTTGCTTCATTGTGACTTGCTTCAGTAACACTTACGGAAATGTATCAAACTCACTTTTAAAAAAATACTCAACCAAGTAGTGAAAGACATGGTGAAGCAACTGTTTTCATCAAATTATTGTGTGCAATTACAGTATGCCCAGGGTTTTTTTAAGATCTGGTATGACCTACTTCCCCCCTCCCTCCGCTGTGAAGCCAGTTATTTATTGTGGAATTTACTTTGATAAATATTCTCTGATTTAAGAACTAGTGAGGCCCTGAGCTCATTCTCACCGTGTGTATATTTTTTCAGACTCGATATAATCTGTTGGCACGTGGGAGGGGTGGCTGGCAGCAGTTACAAGTTTTATTTTCTCAGATCCAACTATCCCCTCTCCCTGGGATCTCATAAAAGGAGCCTCAAACACAGTGAGTTTTAGAGTTGACCTGCCAAGTCAAAATCATTGTAGAGGCTAAACAGTTAAATTGCATCTGAGTATTTTTCCAAGGAGCTGTTTATAAATATTTCAGGTACACTTTTAAATAAAAATTAGGTCAAATCCATCTCTGAAGAATTGGGAGTTGTCGTGCACAGATTATATTAAACCTGTAGCACTTACTTGAATACTGGATTTGTTACAGTATGTCACTAACTCCCTTTGCTCAACTTGATTCTTGCTGTTTTATGGTTAAACTTTTATTGCTTTCTATTTAGGCAAGTATGTTGAGTTTTTCTGCTGTTTTCCTTTTGTGAGGAGCATGGCAGAGACACAGGCTGTGTTCGACTCAGCTGAACCCAGTGCTCAGCTGGATGAGATGATGATTTAACTGGCTGGTTTGGGAGTGAGCAGTGGGAGGGTGTGTGATGGGGGGTACAATGCTTTATTCTTTTCCTGAAGGAATTTGGGATTGGTGTCGTGGTGTAGGAAACTAGTGCTGGTCACCACTTGTGTCCTGCAGCTCTTGTGGTGGTTTGCTCTGGTGCAGTGACACCGGCTCCTGCTCCCAGGGGAAGGCCTGAGTTTAAACTTGTGCTGGGAAGTTTTCTCCACAGGCACGTGTCCTTTCCAGTATCCATACTTCTTCAAACACGGAAGGAAAGTTTACTTTGGATTTCCTAAGAATGTGAGGGCAGGATTTGGCCTCGTATTTCCCGTTCTGGGGAGCTGTGAGTTCCTGTTTGAGGGTAGGGGATGGGTCCCTGTTTCTGTTTGGTTTCCCTAATGATATTCTTGCTGCTCTTCTCCTTTGGTTCTCTGATAGTTCACATGTGTTGTGTTCCTGCACACTTCGTGTAACTTCCTCTCTCCTCCCAGACATGTCTGTGAAGTGTTTTCTCTGTGGAATTGTTTTCAGGCATCTTTGTGAAGGAAGAGTATTTGCTCCCTCCTGATTTCAGATAATACTGTTTTTTGAAACGTTCCTTTTGGTTAAATAGCAGTAGATGTGGTGGAGCTTCTCTGATGTTAATTTTGCTCTGACTTTAGGATAAGTGCTTTCCTTATCTGAACTCCATGTCCTTTTATCATGAATGTGCCTTGAGTGAGGAGAAATGCACTTAAAGTCAGAGAAAGATGTGAAAGCAACAACTCAATGTCAGACATGCAAATTAACAAAACAATGGGAGTTTTTAGTACAAAATTAGTAGTCTGTAGTGTGTGTTTGTCCACTGCAAGGTATACACTTAGTAAGTATTCCTGTTTCATTTGTTGGTAATGCCTGTATGCCTGAAGTACATGGTTTGGAGTTTGCATGAAGTGATGTGAATATCCACTTCATTGTGGAGTGCTCAAGGAGTGATGTCAGTTGTGCCTCACCCTTTTGCCATCCTTATTCTTGAGGGGAGGCCAAGCTGAAACTGTTCATCATAATTCTAAAATGAATATTCTCTTGTGTGGAACAGGTGTCACAGATACTGGCCTTTGTTCCCCTTCGATTCTCCAGAAAATTCCTTCATATGTTTGCAGGATCTAAACTAGCACCTTGAAGGATGCAAACTACTGACCATCTCACCATCAAAAAGTGTTCTCTTGTTCTTCCAAGCTGGGCTGACCAGAATAGGCACCAGATAGTTCTGCTGTTCCTGGAATGAGGAATTAGGCTTATGATCCTGACCTTCATACAACTAATACATGCCCTGCTTGTTTGCTGTGCATTTGCAGAACTGTTCCTCTGAAAGTGCTTGCTTTGGTGTGGGCTGTGATGTAGTTTGGAAGCAGAGGGGTTTACTTTAAGGCTATTTCAAGTTATTAGACAGCTTTCACCTGCATTAAGGTGGGTTTTCTTTAGCATCACAGCTGGCCTTTAAGTGGCTTAATTTCTATTAAAATAGAATATGTAACTCGTCTGGAAAAAGCTGTTGTGGAAGGGGTGTTGGTGCCTTTATTTTGGAATACTTGTTTTACTATTTGGCAGTTTAGACCTGTGGTTAAATGATCCCTGTTTTCCTGTTGATCGCTACTGTTAAATGGCTGTTGGAGTGAAGTGTGGTCAGTACCAGCCTGGAGCTGTGCCCGTGTTCCACCAGGCCATCCACATCCTGAGGATGTGTCCCCTCAGGGACTGCTGTGCTGATGATGGAGGGTGCAGTGTGACTCTGCCTAGGTAGTTCTGAGTGATGGAATGCACAATACCTATGAGCAAAATGTTTGCCCACATGCCAGGAGTTCTTGAGATCTCTGTCTCATACCTTGTTTACCAGCACTGCCCAAAAGTAAGTGGTTGTTACTTTGGGAATTTGAGGAGTACTTTTGCTAAGTCTGGCAAACCCACCAGGGCAGAGGAGCTGTAAGGACAGGAGCAAAGAGCATTTGAGAAGGGACAGTGCTGAGGGTTCACAGCAAACCCCCAGTTCTAGAGCTGAGGTTTGTCAACACACCAAGTCTGACTCTGTGACTTGCACTGTGGGACCGGAGCTGTCTCAGCCACGTGGCTTAGAGTATTGATCCCTTACCAGCTGATCACTGGTACAGATTCATGCTACACTTGTTTTATAAGCTAGCTTGGAGTTACTCTGGGAGGCTTCACCTGAGCACATGAAACTGTTCAGCTTTGGATCAGCTGATACCTGTGCAAGCACAACCCTGGCGTAAGATCTGTGTCTTCTGCTGTTTGAAAGAAGTGAGAGTTGTGTCCTGATTTGCTCTTTGCAGTGTTTGGCTCTGGCATTAATGATCTCATTACCATCACCCCAGGATTTCTCTTAGATCTCAGCACCCCTGGGAAATCATTCTCAGCAGGGAAGATCCACAGTACTGATGTGCAGCACCAAGGCAATACCTCTTTGCTATGGTTGTGAAATTTGGGTACCTGAGATGCTGTTGGTGACAAATTCAGTAGGGAGTGTGGTGGCTCCTGTGATTTGCTTTGCTTCTGCCACTTTTTTCCTGCTGCATGTCCTGTTAAGGAATAATAGCTATACCTGTTGTTTTCCTGTTTTGATTAGGATAAAATGATATTTTTGTTACAATAAATACTAAAATCTTCAGTATGGATAATATTTATGTGGACTACCCATTTGAATTAAATAATTTTGAGTCGTAGGGTTTAATGTCAATATCTGATTTCTCCTGAAGACTCTCTAAAGATCTAATGGATAAACTGCAACACTGAGCACTGATAATATGCAGTGTGGATATTATTAATTTTTCCCTTCCTCCATCAATTGCTTTTTTGGGAGACAGGAATCTAAATCAAAGTATGTATGTGCATGTAGGAGGAGAGGGCATGCAGCTTTCTTTTATTGCTGCCAACAGACGTCCTGTCCACTGGGATACTGACCCCTTGCTCCTGACAGGTCCTTGTAGGGAGCTGGTAGGCAGAGGAATGCAGAGCAACTTTCTCTGCATGCCTTTCTTCATTGCCCTGATTGTTTCATGTTCCCATCAGCTGGGTATGGAGGGGCTGCTGCCCTTGCACGGCTGGTGGGTGTATTTGCACCCTGGTGTGGGTTTGTCTGGTCAGTGGAATGGGATGAGCTATAAGTAAGACAGTGTGCAGTGTTGCCTGGAGTAACAGCTGAGGGGAGGGCAGGGTGGGTGCAGGGGGTGGTTCTCTGTGGCTGCTGTGGGACCTGAGCTGGCTGTGTTGGTGTTCCCAGCAGCGTGTGCTGCTCTGGGGCTCTGTTTAGGCTGAACTGTTCAGGCCCTGGAAAAAAACCATGAGATCCAAGACAAATGAGGGATGAAAGGTGTCAGGAAACGTGCTGTGGGCTGGATGAATTGTTTTGGCTGGATACATCTGGCTTTTGTGCTGTAGCTTGGACACCCCTGCCATAACTCCAGGCTAGTTCACTGCTATCATGAATCAGGTGTCACTTGTGCTCCGGCAGCTGCAAGAGTTGCTTTGCATTATTGGTAGGCTTTCTGTTCCCTACTGTGGTGCTGCTCCTTTTCTTCCTGCTCTGTTGGGTTTGAATAAACAGACAGACCCTTCCAGGGTCCCTTGGTGAGAAATACACAAGTTCAGGGCACTTTGGGGAGCTCTGCTGGTGTGCAGGGACATGGCAGCAGGGTGAGACAGGGCTCAGGGAGCGCTCCTGCATTAGGCAGAGCATGTGCTCTGCTTGTCCTTTATTTAATGTGCATCTCTCCTTGTCTGGGGAATTCTTCTTACAAGGAAACCCACTGACCTATTTTGTGGGATTTTGGGTGGTTCTGTAGGTTAGTGGGTTCCAGTCCCACAATGTAGGTCACTCGCAAGGTGCGCTGGAGTTCCGTAACATGCAGTTCTGACCTGAAATAACATTCACACAAACTCTCTCTGTGGCTGTGCCTTGCAGCTGTGCTTTACATCTCTTTGCACTGGGCTCCTCCTTCCTAAGGTAAAAGAAGAAATTTGGGTATTTTCAGAGGGAATGGTTTATCATTATTTATTAATTTATTTAAAGCCTCCACGTTTCAGAGGGGTAAGGGCAAATTATCCTTTTTGCCACTTCATGTTTATAAAGGACATGGCAAGAAAAGCAGATCATGAATACTGAGTAACCCGTCCAGGCTACCCTAAGCAGATGTCCAGGATTACAGGCTACAACAGAAATAATGTGGAAATGCCTCCATTACATTTATGTAAGTTCCTTTTACAGCTGACATATGCTAAATACATTGATTGTCTCTTTGTGCAGACAGATTTCCTTTACATCAACCAGAGCTCCTTTCACACTTTTTTGGTACATCTGGAGGTACGACCAGATCCTTAACATCGTTCTTCCCATAAACCAGCTATTAATTAGGGGCATGTTCTTTGTAGCAGAGTGCTAATTGGTACATCAACAAATTCACTGCCTGTTAAACATGGGAAAGATTGTAATTCTGACTGGCTCAAATATAAATGAGAGGGGAAAGCATCACTTCTTGCTGGCCTGGTGGGTTTTGTTTGATTGTTCAGTAACTCAGTGTCCTCTAAGTCATGGGAATCTCAAGTTGCCTTCCTAGAAAAAAGCAAAATGAACTGGCTAAAACTGGGTGCTGTTTTGATGGTATTTTATTATTGAAGTGTTGTCTGTGTTTCTGACAGTTAAAAGTGCACCCGCAGCCAATCTTTTGTTAAGTAATACTGGAAATGCATGAGAAAAAGTAGTTTTAGTGTTCTAAAGTATGATCATGATAATCAGGAGACCTGATTATGAGCTGTATTTGGTCTTCTTGAGACACTGGCCTGGGATTGTGGAGGACACTCCTATGGTACAAGGACCAAAGTACTAAAACTTTATATTATTTGCCACAGAACCAGAAGTCTTGTAGTAGTCAAATAGATTTTAACCTTCTGACTGATAAACATTTTAAAGTATATGTTCTGTGGCAGCTTGCTGTGAGCTGAAATGTTCCATATTCAATGTGCAGGGTCTGTGCTTTCTGTCAGTTGCTGTACAGACGTGCAGATTTCAGAATCCATGTTTGCAGCTTATGTAGGAACGTGGATTTGTTGGTGTGGATGGTGGGATCAAGTGCACCCTCAGCAGGTTTGCTGTGGACAGGAAGCTGCGTGGTGTGGTCACACGCTGGAGAGAAGGAATGCCATCCAGAGGGACCTGGACGGGCTGGAGAACCCACGCACCCTTTGTGAAGTTCAGCAAGACCAAGTACGAGGTCCTGCACTTGGACTGGGGCAATCCCAACCACAAGTACAGGCTGGATGGAGAATGGGTTGGGAGCAGCTTCGGGCACAAGGACTTGGGGGTGTTGATTGACACGAAGCTCAGCATGACCCGGGAATGTGCTCTGACAGCCCAGAAAGCCAAACATGTGCTGTGCCTCATCCCACAGTGTGGGCAGCAGGGCAAGGGAGGGGACCCTCTGCTGTGCTCTGGGGAGACCCCCCCTGCAGTGCTGCCTCCAGCTCTGGGAACCCCAATGGAGCAAGGATATGGATCAAGTGGAGTGAGTCCAGAGGAAGCCACAAAGATAATCAGAGGGATAGAGCTGCTATCCTGTAGAGACAGGCTGAGAGAGTTGGGGTTATCCAGCCTGGAGAACAAAAGGTTCCAGGAAGACGTTAGAGAACTTTTCAGTACCTAAAGTGGCTCCAAGAGAGCTGGAGAGGGACTTTGGACAAGGGTCTGGAGTGACAGGACAAGTGGGAATGGCTTCACGCTGAAGAGAGGGCAGGGTTACATTGGATATTAGGAAGAAATCCTTCCCTGTGGGGGTGGGCAGGCCCTGGCACAGGCTGCCCAGAGAAGCTGTGGCTGCCCCATCCCTGGGAGTGTCCAAGGCCAGGTTGGACACGGCTTGAAACAACCTGGGCTAGTGGAAGGTGTCCCTGCCCATGGCAGGGAGGTTGAGCTGCTTAGTGCTTAAGATCCCTTCTAACCTAAACTATTCTGCAATTCTCTGTTCAGGAGTTCCAGAAACTTTAGTTTAAGGATTTTACCAGATTGGTTGTCTTTAAATAAAATGGAAGCAAAACAAGTCAGTTTTGGATTTTGTTTAGGGCTAAACAAGGAGTAAATGTTTAGACATGTTTTCTCAAGCAGATTGTTGATAGGGATTCAGAGTTATGATGAATTGTTTGTAACATGCAGAGGTGCTAAGTGAGACAAAATATCTTGCTTGAGATAAAGCTGCTTTCTTCAGATTTATATTGCTGAGTAGACAGACGTGAGACTGATCATAATCTAAAATATTTTTACCTGAACTAAATTATTTTTATGTGTGTGGAGCTGTGTCTGGGTAATTCATGTGCAACATCACATTGTCGAAGTGGGGAGGTGGACAGAGGATGCAGAACTGTTGGGATTTGGTGGTTTCAGTGATGTAAAGTTGATCAGAATGCTGCCCAGTGAGTCTTGAGCACGGGTTAAGCCCTGCACCCTGGTTCCAAATGTGCAGTGTTTTTATGTTATAGGTGTGTTTCTTAATTGCTTCCCTTTGAATTTTTTTTTTTTTTTGTTATTTATATAGTAAAAAAAGGAAGGAGTTGTATTTTCTTTCACTTCTGCAGATGTCAGTGGGGCTTGTATGGTATTAATGTGATTTCAGCCTGTGTAAGAGATGCTGGAATTCACCCTTTAGCAAATCAGTTTGCTAAATATACTCAGGTTGCCATTTTTTGATCTGTATGATTATATTCACTGTCTGTGTTTTAATTTGATCAAGAAATTTATATCTGTGGTACATGTTTCATTCCTTTGTTTAATAAAAGAAAAAAATCTAGTTTAGCAGAAGGGTGTAAATGTTCCTTGTCCTGCTTGGACAAAGCATGCTGATCTGCTCAGGTTGTTGGAAATGTGTGTTTCTGCTGAAACATTTGGCTCTCATTATATATCTTGGAGCTCTTATTCTGAAAGTGCTTTCACTGTTTTTTTCGGAAGTGGCACTGAGCACTTTCTCTTCCTGAGATGAGATTTCAATAAGAGAGGCAATACATTGATGGATGATGGCCCTGTGATGGAGTCAATCAGCCAGTGCAGTCATTTGTCTCCTGGGGATACAGGGTAGAGCACATCATTAGCAGCAGAAGGGGAGGCTTTCCTCTGTAATGCTAATAGGGCGAGGGAGCTGGTTGGTGCCTGTTTGCTGCTCTTGCTCAGTTATTACAGGTGCCTTACAGAGAAATAAAACCATTTTCATTTGTTGTCTATGGGTGTGGATCCATTTAACAAAAATATTTGGTAAGCTCTAGGAAATGTTTCAGACTCAGCACAGTATTAGCAATTCGTAAACCTGTATCGCATAAAACTGTTCATCATAAAAATGGTGAAGTGTTTGGGGGAATTGTGTGTGTCTCAGTCGTTTCACACACAAGTAGCTTGGCTTGTGTAGGAAAGACTGGCAGGGCCTGACAGCAGCGTGGGGTCCAGAGGGTCTGCTGGAGGAGAAGTGCTGGAAGTGGAGCCTCCTGTGGGTTGCAGAAGTTGCTGTGACAGTGTCTGATGGCCCTGGGTTTGTCAGAGCAAAAGGCAAAGCTCGTGGCATGACGGTGGGTGGCCTGGCCTGGGGACAGGTGGGTGGCAGCAGGGCTGAGCTCGATGTGCTGGGCATCATCCAGCTTTGCCCACGGAGGGTGAGTTAACCTGCAAACAGCTGTTCCTCAGTGGCTGCTTCTCTGCTTTCTGGGCACTTTCCTCTCTGTGAAGGTGGCACAGCAGTGATCCCATCAGGGGCAAGTGTGGGCCTTCCTCGAGGTGGACAGGAGTGCTCCAGTTTTGGGATACAGGGCTGGTAATCTCGTGTAAGCATCATCTCTGTGTCCAGAGATGGTCAGTTCCAACATGGCACACAAGGAAACTATAAATTTTGGGACAACAGTGTTATTCTGGGTGGCTGGTGGGTGTTGCTGTGTCCCCTCCAGCACAGAGGGCAGGGCAGGGCACTGCTTGTTGTGGGGACCTTCTTTTCCCCCTTTTTAGCTTGCCGTGACTCTGAACAGTTGGGTAACTCACCTGCATAGGTTTTCCTGTCTGTAAAGTCAATGCAGAATGAAGTCCACACACAGCTTATAGGAGGTAAAGTTCATTTTTGGAAAACACTTTAGATTCTGAAATGTCTTCTCAGAAACTGCACATGAAGTCAGACTTAACAAACAATGCCTTATCTTCCTTTCTCTGAACTGCATAGATAATTGTTTAAAAACAAGAGCAAGAGCAGCAAGGAAGAAAGTGATGTTGCAATTACTGGTGTGGTGGGTAGTTTTTGTGCACTTTTTTCCTCTGGTGCAGGGTGATCCTTTGCTCCTGGAGCTCGGGAAGAGCAGCACAGCTCTGTGGTGTGTGGGGTTATCAGAGTTGTGCAATTCTACATGCGGGTTAGCAGGGCAAGGAACATACTTCATCATGGGTGTGGGAATGCAGTTCTTTGGAAGCAATTAAAAGTCATTAATTAGAAGTACTTACTGCCGGATGTGAGTCAAGTTAGTTGTAAGTTGCTTAATTTCTGAGGTCAAGAAGATCTGATGCATCCGGGACACGCTTTGTTGGTCTCGGTGGGACCGCCGGGCTGTCCACAGGGATGGGCTGGAACAGCAGAGCCCAAACTGTGACATTTGGAGCTTCATTAAATGACTTATTGACCGTGTCGGTTTGGCTGCACCTCTGCAAGCTGGGACCACACATTTGCATTCAGAACTTCAGGCCTGTGAAGAGTGTGTTGAGGCTCTGGGGTTGCATCAGCTGGGAACGTACAAGTGTGTGCTGGGAATTCACAGAGCTGTGCTGAGAGTCAGTGTGACTGAATCAGCATTCAAAGAAGCAATAGGGAAACTTCATGGTATAGAGAAGCTGTCCTGTCTCTGTGAAGGGGTTGACATATTTTTCCAATTACAAATTAACAAATTGATAGAAAAACCAACAACAAACAGGGTGGTGGAACATCATGTCCTTAGGTCATGGACCTACTCTGTGAGTGCATGGCGGGGATCACCTTCCTGTTCAGCCTGTGCAGTTACAAAGATGTAAAATATGAGGACAGTCTCACTGCCTGTGCCTGGAAGAAGCTTTCCTTCTGCCAACAGAAGCCCAGCATGTCCAGGAAATAATGGGAAAAGATCTGTAAAAATGTACCTGTTACAGCTCTGTGCCAGTTCTCAGGGTTTTCCTTAAAATGCAGGGCAAGTGAGGGATAATGTCTAGGAGTAGTTTATCTGGTAGCATCTTGTTATTTTTTTTCTCCTCTTTACTTAGTTTTTTACGTTTTAAGCCAGACTGGCTTTCCCACTGGTGCTCTAAATTCAAAACTGAAGTTGTACAGCTGTGCCGCGAGCACAAAGTGGTTTATTTATTGTTTGGAATTTTTTCCCACGAAGGCATACAGTGTAAGGAGCAGCTTTCCTTAGTCACAGGTGTGAGAATATGAACCCTGTCTGTGCTAAAAAATTAGTTTAGTAACAGTTGGTCTCTGTATTGGTCTCTGTGTGCCGGCATTTGCGAATGTGTCTTGATTCGACAGGTAGTTGGTGCCTGGGGAGAATGTGACCTTTTGCTCTTGGCATTGATTTTTGAGTCATGTCCAGAGGCTGCAGAAGGGAGGGCAGCACTTTGCTGTCAGTGCAAGGGCTGGGTCAGGCCTCCCACCGATGGATTGAGAAGAAAGGGAAGATGTTGACATGAAACTTACCGTGGTTGTCTTTTGTGATCTTTTTTTGCTCCAAGACTGCTTTTTTTCAGGGAGATGTTTTTAATAGATAAAAAACAATTGAGAAATGAGTTGTATTATACAAAGCCCTAAATGAGACTCAGGAAATAGGTTGGGCTGTGTCCAATAAGCAGAGGACTCCTCGGATCTCTCATTGCTCTCACTTGTCCTGGAGCCTCCACAGTTTGAAAGGGGCCGAGACTGACATAACTCTGGATCTGTTTCTTTGGTTTTGTTTGGGGTTTTTTTTTTTAAGAAAGCATCACAGATGGTGATCAAACATTTTCTTGTTTTTAAGCAGAATGAAACAAAATACCCAAAAAGACCCAACAGATTCACTAAATTTTACAGGGCTGTATTTCTCAATGAGTCTCATCCATGTGCTCACTTGGATCAAAAAGATTATATTCCTTCTCCCTGGAGTTGTGTCCATGTTTTTGCTTGTGTAGCCAGCAGATTATTGGTAGGTAAGGTGGGTTGATTGTCGTGTCTCGCTGCTTTTCCTCCCTGTGCCTGTTCAGAGTAACACCCTTAGCAGCTTTTGAAGTAAAGTTCTCCAGCAAGAATTGCTGTCTTGAGGCAGAAAAAGTTTTCTTACCAGTTTTGAACTACTGGGACTGTTCTGTTTTTTGAAATGCTGTTCATCACTTCACAAAACTGCCATAAGTACATCTTGAATCATGCATAGCCTGAAGAATATCCTGGGGGTAGGGAGACATAAATAATTGTTTAATTGGCCTGCACTTTTGTGTAGCTTGTATCATACTGAGTGTATGGGAAGGAGTGATTCTAAACAGTGTTTTACTGTAACAATTCTCCTGAGTCCTAAGATGAGCATTTATCCCAGTAAAATTTAATGTGGTGTTAAGCAAGACGTGCAAATGTGTTTTGACTTGAGTTTACGTTTGTTAATAAAAATGTTGCCAATCTCTCAGCTTTCATATGTTTGGTAATTATGCTAGCTGAGGTCTTCAAGAGTTTTACAAGGAGAAAAACATTCTATTGGAATGAAAAAACTTTGTGATTAATACTTACAAATAGTTAATAACTTTTTATATGTCATTAGATGGATGAAAAGACATGCCTTCAGTGGTTGTTAGCAGAGATGGTAAAAATCTGAGTAACATACCAAGATTGTTTTAATTAAGAATATGTTGATAATTCTAAAAATTAATTTTTGACATCCAGCTCTAAGGCTTAAAATGCATGTCAAACTTGGGCTTTTTTATACTCCAGGAAAATATGCTCTTTGCTCCAAACACGCAGCAAAAGCAAAGCTCGTGAAAATCAATTAGAATAATAGAGTACAGCCATTGCAAAATATCATTACAATAGTTAAGTAATTACCCCACTTGCATGACTTAGCAGGAGGGATAAATAATGCATGCAGGATTGTGTTGGAGCTTGCAGGGAAGGTTCTTCGGGCAGAGTGGCTGGGAAGGGCACAGGCAGAGCACGTGTCCTGTGATAAAGTGCATAAAGTGCAGAACGGACCCAGTTTTCTGTTTTTCTTACAATTTAGAGGTGGCCTTTGTGCATTAACACAAGGACTGGAGTCCCATGGACAGCTGGGTCTGGTCAGCAGGAATGTTGGCTCTTTTTTCAGCAGGCAGAAGAGTTGATTTTTCATCCTTTCAGGCTGAACTGAATACTCCGAATCTGTCAGTGGCTGTCAAGAGGATTGTCCTTTGGATTAGTGAGCTCCTGGAAGCAGTTTGAATCACTGCAGTTAAAAGCACGCCGAGCAGTGGTGTAATTAATAGTTATATAATGTACCCAACAAGCTTAGGAGGCAGACTGTAACTTGGAGAGAAACAGCCCCGTGAATCCCTGCATTGCCTGAGGGACCACCGTGGGTTTAAAGGGTGGTAACTTTTGTCCCAGGACCGTTGTGGTCAGGGCAGGTTTGTTGCTGATGTGTTGCCTTTATCATGAGGTGTATGGAAGCACCTTCCTGCACCTTTCCCCTGCCCTTCTTTTTCTCTCTTGTCCTCATCAGGACCTGGTCAAACCAAGAACTCTGCTCACCATGGGCTTGTTGGAACCATTCTTTGCTTGTTGGAACTTCTGCATTTGCAGAAATCTTCAACTGCTGTGTAATTATGGGTGCCACATGAAATAACTCTTCATCTCATGAGAATAATACACATTTTTGTTGTTGAATTTTTGAATAGAAGTTTCAGGGTGATTATGCAATACCTTTCTGTTACACAGTTCTAGTAAAACTGTCAGTCCTTGACCACTTGTGTTTTTGGGGGAGCTGAAATGGCTATTGAGCCTTGCAGAGTGTTTTGTGGCAGGCTGGAACCTGTCAGGAAAAGCTGAGTATTTCAGCAAGGCATCAGGTGAGTCTGTGCTCCTCAGACCTCACTCTTGTTACTGAACTGGACGTGTAATGCTTTCAAGTTTTTTATATTAAGTCTCTGGGTATCTTAAGCACACAGAGATGGTGATCAAAATTCTGAGGTGTTGCTCTAATTCTGGTTGAGTTTGATTAAAAACGAGTGTAATTTTATTCCTTAGCTCACTGAATGCTTCAGTTTTTTTAAACCTTTACAATCCAACATTTAAAAATAAATTTTCATCTTAGTTGATGTATAGATGTGGTGTTTAGTGGTGGGCCTGGCAGTGCTGGGTTAATGGTTGGACTTGGATTTTAAATGTCTTTTTCAACCTATTTTATTCTTTGAAAAAGGGAGAATTTTGCTGGTACAGAACTTAGTATTTCTGTTTCTAAAAAGATACCTTATCAAACATATTGATTTGTGATCAATTAGAAGTAATTTCATGTATAAAAAGAGCTACTTTGTTTTAAAATGTGATACTACTGCTAAGCACATGCAAGGCTGCCTGCCCTCCAGTTTTGTATCTGCTTTGCTTCCCTGAGTCAGTTTGTTCAATATTCACTGCCACTGACTTTGGATAATTAAGAAAAAGGTCTGCTGTTCTGAGGAGATAAATGCAGCTCCTGTTTGGAACGAGGCTGATTAGCTCCATTGTGAAAGTGTCATTTACTGTCAGTACTTTCTGGTGGGATAGGATGGTGGCTTTGCAAGACTTGGTGTCCCTCTTTTCCACTCCATGATACCCAACTGTAGTTGTTGGTGTAAATTCCCTGGGCCTCCAAGGTCTGAAGCTCTCACTGAACATCTTCAGTTTTCAATGGAAATGAATTTAAGGCTTCTTTTACTTTCTGAATCAGTTTGTCCCTTCCAGGCTGTTTCCAGTGCAAACACAAGGCTGTGGTTGTGCCCTGTGGAGGTTTGAGATTCCCAGCTGGTGCAGTGTCTGGAGCAGGGAGTGGATGTTCCTGTGTCACTGCTGGATGTCACACGCTGGGGCTGCCACACTGGAGGCACTGGGGACTGAAAAAACAAGGAAAAAAATTCAGGAAAAGCAAAATTGTTTCAGGCCAGTGAAACTATTTGTCAAAATTTGGCTGTTGAACAAGTCCCTTTCTCTCTTTATTTTTCTCTGTGCTGCCTCTTGGGCTTTATTCTGTTTGCTCTCCAGGAGTTACTTGGATTGTTTGTGACTTAAACTACCTTCTTGTTTACAGTGTGAGGGCTGTTTGTTTTTTAAACATCTTAATGGTGATCACACAGTTGGGTGGTATTTTAGTGGTCTTTTTTCTTAGCCTGGGTTTTCCAGGGGAGATCCCTGCTGCTATATTTGTTCTGGCAAAGTACTCCGGGCTGAAGATGGTTAATAAAGATGCAGCTTGGTGATTTTTTTGATTTTGTTTTACTTTAGCTGGTTTTAGCCTCTTCACCTTCTTTAGAGAATGTACTCAGATAGTAAATTGTGTATTTTGCCAGGTTGTCTTTTGTTAGTGTGCAGTTGGGCACCATTCCTGATGGGATCTTTGGGTGCTGATGGGATGGCAGTGATTGTCAGGAAGATTTTGAATGGCATGTGGACTCTTTGCTTTTGAAGCCAAATCTGCAGCCTTGGAAATCTTCAAGACCATGTAATCTTCCCCCCTCCACAAAGGTATTATTTATTTGGGAAATTGCATAATACTTGTTATGCAAGCAGTCTCTTTTCAGCCACTGTGTAAAGTGTGTTATAGAAAGAAATGTCATGGGTTTTTTTCCCCCAAATTCAGGTAGAAAATGGCACAAAAATCTCACAACTGAGATGTTTTAATGGAGAGGTTTTAATGAAGGTTGTGTTGTGTTTGTAGCAGAGGTGAGGCAGAATTGCACATGGCTCCAATCAGGCATTGGAATGGGCTGCCCAGAGAGGGGGTGGATTCCCCATCCCTGGAGGTTTTTCAACTGAGCTTGGCC
>JAWWEV010000024.1:3657150-3681462 GCA_035583235.1 Hafferia zeledoni
CCTGGGCTGGTGGGAGGTGTCCCTGCCCATGGCAGGGGGTGGGACTGGATGGGCTTTAAGGTCCCTTCCAGCCCAAACCATTCTGTGATTCTCTGATCTGTGCTGGGGATGTTAGATTAGATTAGATCAGCCCTTGAGTGTGTTTTTGGTAGGCAGGGAAACTTGGAGCTTGTTTTGGGTAGTGCAGCTGCTTCACTCAGTTGGGGTTCCTATGGGTATAGTTTGCTAGTTAATATAGTTTTGTGGTTAAAAAATGCACTGCTTGGCTTGCTTTGCTTGGCATTTTAGCCAAGGCCTTTGTAACCAGTGTGTCCTGGCTGTGGTGGTAGCCTGGGCCTTGCTTGAAGGATCTTAATGCTCCTATTAGTATTACTACTAGCATGCCAGTTCCTTAAATTATCTCATTTTTATCCTTTTCCTAAGCTTGCTGCTCGAGTGAGTGAAATGGTCAGATTAGGAATTGGGAAACCCTTGTGCTATTTTCATTATTTTAAAAACAAATCTATTCTGGTAGTACAGCAGATCTTGGAACATGCTCAGGGTTGGCTAAAATCAGCATTTTTCTGCTCCCTTCCTGGTGCAGAAGGGACCCCTCGAGGAGGGCTGGCCCCTTTCCTCAGGTCGATGCCTCCTTCCTGCTCTCTTCTCTTCCAATTTTGGCTTTGCCCTCACCAGTGAGCCATCCTGGCATGTAAGAGGGAATATGTAAACATGGAGTTTGGAGGAGTTGTGATAGTTATGTCAGTGGCTGGCCAGAAAATGATAAAACTTAATAAATGCAGTGTGCTGTCACAGGCACTGATAGGGAGAGGAAGAGCACAGGGTGAAGTGTCTCCACAGGAGTGCTTTGAACTGGTCCTTTTGGCATTCCAGCCTTCTCTGGGGAAATATGGTCTGACATGTTTATATGTTTGTTTGTTTGTTTTTTTTTTTAATTTTAGTTGAAGTTTCTATTTTAAAATTTGCACCTTGGTTCAGGCAGTGCAGCACTCCTGCAACAGGAAGGGCAGCTTGGTGTCTGCAAGGGTTGGACACAAGCCTTGGAAGGAACATCACAAGCAGCACATCAGAGTCATGCAAAGTAGGAAAAACCCTCAGATTCATGAATTGGGATTTCCTGAAAATGACTCGGGTTTCTGACTTAGCTGGTTGTGTAAACAGCAAATAACTGTAAGTCTGGGCAGAGGTGGCAGCTTCAAGCAGTGAGGTTAATCGTGTATAATCATGTAGGGAGATGGTATCTGCCCTCTCTTTGAAGATTTCATGGCATTTTATCTTTTCTTGCAGTAGGTGGGTTATTTGACAGAAGCTACTGTTGTCAGCTTTTAGTGTGGCTGCATCAGTCTGAAAATCTTTGCCATGTAACCCAACACTTCTTTTAACACATTTATTCTCAGTCATACAGACAGAAATTGCTGTGTACTGGATTTCAGGGGTGCTCAGTATCTTCCCTGTTCTGTGGAAGAGGTAACTGCTAGATCTGATCTACGGGTGTCTCAGCATCACAGTTATTTGAGACTGAAGACCAGATCACCTTGTTCGCTCAGACATGTGTGCAGATTGTAGCATGAAATGAAATTTTTTTTGTGAAAAATCCAAGTGCCAGTGGTATTGAGATGGATCAGGGGCCTGATTACAACCTGTTGCATGGAGTTTATGGTGTGGTATCCATGTAACTGTGGTAGTGAAATGAAATATTTGTGTGTATTTGGCTTCTTTGGTGCCATTATACAGGAAACCAGTACCAAGAGAGGCTTATTGGGTACTTGGATTTTCCTGTGACAGAACAGAAATTCCATTGTCTGTATCATCTCCAAATGGAGATGGTACATGTGAGCAATTAGTGGTTTGTATTTTTTTTCTTAACATGTGAAACCACTGAATAGATTCTTGCAGTCTCTCTAGATGTTGCAGTAAAAGCTGGGTGTGGGTACAGAGCTCTGCAATAGAAGCCCTTGGGGTTCTGTGTGCCTGTTACAGACCTGATGGTACCTGGGAACAGCTTTCACTGAGAGTCTGTTGTAGTCTGATCTATGTACAAAATTTGAATCACATTTATGAGCATTTAACAGCTCTGGACAAGCCTGAGCTACTGTTGCAATAAGTATTTGGTTCATTATGGACGACTAATGGAGTTGATTACCTCTTCCCCCCCCACCAAGCTGTGTGAACACAGTGAGTGTAGATCTTTCTGGCATGTTGAAGAGATAGAATCAATCATGAATAGTCAGAGTATTCAGGGTATAAACTGCTTTGTGATATGCCCGGCCAGGGGGGAGAGGGTTTGAGTTGTCAGTCTGAGAGGGCGTTAGAGTTTGGATGAGGAATGAGAGACAAAGGCAGCAATTCCTGCAGGATATGTGAGGACCAATAACCAAGGTATTGGTTACATGTGAGGCTGCTCTTTGTGCAAGCCATGATTTGAAATGGAAGTTGTCTTTGAAAGGCTGTTTGCTTGTGTGTTTTGTCCAAGCACCACTGGGGACTGCAGACAATGCTGCAAGGACGGAGTGTCGGGGCCTGGCACGGCCATTCCCTGTGCAAGTGTGAATGCCCACTTGTCTCCTGTGCTCCTGCCAGCTCTGCTCCCGGCCCTCGGGACAAAGCCATCTCAGTTACCTCCTCTTGTGCTTTGTTACTTGTGCAAGGTTTGCTGCTGCGGGGAAGCAGAAGCTCATCTGAGAAATTAAATTGAAAGATATGAAGGAGCCTGATGTTTATCAGGAAACTTTTTTTTTTTGCCACATTCTGTTCCCTCTCCTCAAGTGTAGCCATAGTGCGTGGCTGGCAGCTTCTTGAAAGCTGCTTTTTCACTATTGTACCCCCAATATTGGCTGTGATTTCATGATACGGATGGAAGAAAGGGAGCATTATACTTAAGAATGTTAGTTGCTAAAAACTGGTGAAACAGCAGTTTGGAGCATGTCTTTGTTTTAAAATTTGTGTTTGGTAACAACAGTAGTACTTCACATTAAATAAGGACATCCATTTGGTTCTTTAAGTGGAGTGTTCTTCCCTGGTTGTTGAAATAAATCTTCATACTGCTCTCAATTAGTTACCTTTACTGGGTAAAATTGACTATAGATCTCCCTTTTTATTGTCATTATAGAAAACCTCGAATAAACTCTCAGTTGGTGGCACAACAAGTTGCCCAGCAATATGCAACCCCACCACCACCTAAGAAGGAGAAGAAGGAGAAAGTGGAAAAACAAGACAAAGAAAAACCTGACAAAGAGAAGGAAATTAGTCCAAGTGTTACAAAGAAGAACACTAACAAGAAGACTAAGTAAGTTTGAAGGATATACTGTTGATGTGGTGTGATGTCAGTGGAATTGTGCATTGGTTGATTGTGCAGCCAAACTAACTCGTGCTCTCCCTCTTGCCTCCATTTCTTGCAGACCAAAGTCAGATATTGTGAAAGACCCTCCTAGTGAAGCGAACAGCATACAGTCTGGGAATGCTACAACAAAGACCAGTGACTCAAATCACACTTCCAGGTAACTCTAAAGTGAAACTTTCTGTGTCTGAGAACTGAGTTCAATAGCAAACATTTCTTTTGTTGATGTGTGAGTGCTCAAACACTCTCCTGGTGAGAACAGATTTGGACATTAGAAATATTAACTCTGTTGTCCACTCAGTGTTCATTTCTCTGCTAAAATAACTTTATTGCCAATTGGTCAGTGCTGCTTTTGGCTGTAAAAGGCAGCAGGGGAAAAACATTAACCAGCAATCGTATCAAATTCTTATCATAGCTTGATAGCAGTAACAAAGGTTACTTCTTCACTTCCTTATCCGTAATTCAGTCACTGTAATTGTCAAGATAATTTTCCAAGTATACAGGAACTAAATATACATGAGCAGATTTGCTGGGATCTTGCTATCAACAAAAAGCACAAATGGCTGGTTTGATATTTGTTTAAGTTTCAAGTGAGTGTATGGACAGAGGTTTATTTCTAGTTTTGCCTATACTGATCTTCCATTTTTTAAATAAAAAATGCAACATCAAAGAACAGTTTTTGTTGGTGAACTTGGAAGCTGCAAGAGGCAGAACTGAACTGGGTGTTTTGCCTGTGTGGGCTGTAAAGGAATTGCATCTCTTTAAAATGTGCTGTAATAAGTGTTTTATAGTGGAGCCACATGGACTGAGGCAGTGTTAGTTTGGTGCAAACAGTTGTAAAGCACGTGGGAAATATGGTTGGCACAGCTGTTGGCATCACAATTGGCAAGGTGTGACTGCAGAAAACTCTTGTCTTGGAAGTTTTTAAATAATAGCATGAAAATATTTAATAAAATTGGATATCGTTTTCACAGTAACCCACTGGAATGTGGTGAGGGCAGTGTGAAATTTGCTGTGCTACAAGACTGAGCTGTTTGCAGAGACTGCTGTTAACTCTTCCTCAGCCCCCAAAGATTGAAATGTTTGCTCTTGATTTGATTAGAGAAATGCAACTTTATTGCCATGATTTTTTTTTGTCCTGTTCTTTAAATGGTACTTATTTTGAGACTTGGGGTGCAGGAGACTTGATGCACTTGACTAATGACATAATATTAAATTGAGAGATTACATCAAATAATTGTTTTTATTTCTTGAAGGAGTCTCTCAGTCTACTGCAGAGTCTTTTAGTCCATGTTTTGTGGCAAGCTTTTGTCATTCTTAATTAAGCCTTAATTATATCGGGTCTAACTGGGTATTTTTAAGGGCTCCTTCCGTTCATGAACTGTCTTTTTTTAAGTGTTTAATTTAAAGAAACTCTTCTTGCACTGCCCTCGGAAGTGTTGTCAAGGGTCTTTTTGAAGGATCTGATTTTTGCA
Organism: Hafferia zeledoni; assembly: GCA_035583235.1. Lineage (NCBI taxonomy): Eukaryota > Metazoa > Chordata > Aves > Passeriformes > Thamnophilidae > Hafferia > Hafferia zeledoni. Next base: position 3,661,963 of record JAWWEV010000024.1, read on the forward strand.
GAGTTAGGAATTACCTGTTCAGGTTTTTGTCATGCCTGGATTGTTTAACTGTTGTTTGGGGGTTTTTTTGTAAATTGTCTTTTAGGGCTCTCTGGACTTTTAAGAAATCCTATTCAAACTTTTTGCATACCATGCCTCTTTCTGATAAAATCCCTTTGTTTATTCCATGCCTTCTTGTGCTCTTTGAGGTTGAATGTTTTGAAACACTTTATTTATTTGGCCATAAACCTTTTTCACTATAAGCATGAAGCACCAGGGTGTTTAATTTTGTAAGGCAACATGAATGGGCCAATACCTTTGCCTTCTATAAGAAGCAAAAATTGTATGCATGTGCTGAAGAGATTGTTTGGAGGTTTCCATCTGTGCTCAGTCAGCTCCTTTTAGAGGGGAAACTCTGAAAACCTCCTGGAGAAATGGTCAGTGAGCTCAGTTCTAAAAGTGACATTGAGAATGTTTGTGAGTTGGACTGTGGAGAAATCCTGCACCTCAGTCCTGCTTTCCCTTCTGTCTTACTTTGTCATGGCATCTGAAAATACATGGACAGTTCCATTTTCATTTTCCTCTTTTTTTCCCCCCCCTAAACCCTCAGTGCTGACTTTTGAGAGTTCACATTCAGCCCTGTAGGAAGGTGGAGGCAGCAGGGACTGTTCCGGTATCTGGGCCAGCATTTTTTTTTTGTCTGTTTCTGAGTACAAGAGAAAACAAGTGACCCAGGCAAATTACAGGAAGAGCTGGGTTTCCTAGAGGAACTCGGGGCTTGGGAGGGAAATACGTGCTCGTACGACGCTTCCGGGAACGCTGCTGTGCGTGGGGCATCTGCCGGGACGGCATCGACAGCCGCGGAAACCCCGAACCTGCTGAGCTCACTGCCCTTTCTTGTCACCCACAAAGAAGGTGACATCATTTCAGCCAGCCTGTGGTGACGTGTGGATGTGCCAGCTCCTGCAGGGCGTGTGTACCACACACGTGTGGGCGCAGGGATTGGTGAGCACAGCGCTGGTCCCTGAGCCAAGGGAAGGTTTTACTGACTGTTATCCCAGGGCAGCACTGGGGGGTTTCTGTATTTTCTATTAGAAATGCTTTTCTTGTGGTACTTGTTAAAAATTGAAACAGCCTCCTAGGTTAGATAAGAAAATACTACTTTTGGTGCAGTAACTTCATTTTTGGTAAGGAAGTTTGCAGAAATACAATAGTTCTATTTTAGAAGCTGTACATCCATCTTCAATACATTTTTCTGTGCTGTCTAGTTCTGCAATACCACATGGATGGCTACTGCTGAAGGACTTTCTCCTTGTTAATACCACTGCAAGCCATTGAGTATTCATGGCAGATGCAAAATGAGCTTAATTCCCTCTTTTTCTGTTTTACTGCACTAGCCTAGTGTGCTGCAAACGAGGAGGAGAAAAGGCAGGGTGGTTTAAAAGCTGGAGCTTGATCCCAAAGTAAACTAACCTTCCCTCCATCCCTCTCAATAAGGCAGCTCTCAGCAAGCTACTTTTCACTGATGTATAAAGACTCTCCTTTTTAATTTCCCTATTGGGAATATTCCGCTGCTTAAGCCTGACCCTTAATTAGGAGCAAAAGCTGTAAATTACAGCAGTCGCTGCAGCTGACTTGGAATTTGCTGGTAGCTGGAGGAGTGTCCAGGGTTTGTTGTAGCAGATCTTTGGACCAGCCCATGAAACATGCGTGAATGTCAGCCTCCTAGAGTTTAGACCCTTATTAGCTACATTACTAATTGAATGATAGCACAGCATGCAAATTAGTGTGATAATCCTGAGCAATAAATACCAGTGGGTTCTTTTCTGGTGGATTGGGGTTTTTTTTTCTTTTTTGGTTTTCTGGCTGCAGGAAATACCCTTGTACATTCTGGGTTTTATTTACAATAGCCTCAATTCCAGAGGGAACATTTTGAGCTATTTTATCCATAGGCTGATTGGGCATCTGATTTGTATAAGCTCAAAGCAGTTGAAAGAGAAGCCAAGTTGTCCCAGTGCCTGTGTTGTTTGCAGCTGCACAGTTCCAACATGGGAATGAAAGAGCCGTGGCCGAATGCTTTCATGTGGTTTTGTATTGCAGAGTCACAGCCTTGTCTCATAACATCAGGGCACATGATGAGATGGTGAATTTAGATAAGAGAACTCTTTCATCTGCCCCTTGGGGAGGAGATCCTTCGCTCTGTCTGGCTCCTGACCGCTTGGCTCTGCTGTGGTGTCCTCCTTTCTGGCAGAGTTGGATTAGGGATAAGTCTACAACAGATGCCCTGAGCAGAGCTCTGTGAGACAGGTCGTTCCTCTGGGGCTGAGCATGCCTGGCACAGGGAGCAGGTCAAACCTTCATCATCCACTGTGCAGCACTTCCTGCTGCCTGGGTTCTCCTCCCAGCTACTGCCATCTGTGCTGGCAAGGGGAGGACAAGTCACACGGAGTTTGTTTGCAAATGCTTTTTCTTCTTATAAAGTCTTCCCTTTCTCGTTTATTTTTATCCTTTTAATAAATGTCCTCTCATTTATTTTAGACCCAGACTGAAAAATGTGGACAGAAGTACCGCACAGCAGCTGGCAGTCACAGTGGGAAATGTCACAGTAATTATCACAGACTTTAAAGAAAAGACTCGCTCTTCATCCACGTCGTCTTCTACAGTGACCTCCAGTGCAGGATCAGAACAACAAAATCAGAGCAGCTCGGGCTCTGAGAGCACAGACAAGGGCTCGTCCCGTTCCTCCACGCCAAAGGGGGACATGTCGGCAGTCAACGACGAATCTTTCTGAAAATTGCACATGGAGTTGTGGAAACTATGAATTAGGGTCTGAAATTCAAACACTCCACCTGCCCACGCTGTTCAAATCCTGGAGAGCCTCTTCTGTGCTTGAACACACTTTCTCGGACATCGACCTCTTACTGATGCAACCAGGATAATTTCTGCTTGCCGTGGGCATCTGGCCACCAAGGAATTTCTCACCCTATCGATTACTCTTGACACTTTTATGTATTCCATTGTTTTATATGATTTTCCTAACAATCATTTATAATTGGATGTGCTCCTGAATCTACTTTTTTATAATATCTGCTGTGCACAATTTTCCATGAACATGACAACTTTTTGTTTTGGGGTAGGGAGCGGGTGGGGAGGGAAGGGGGCTTTATTTATTGCATTCACAAACTCCATCCTCTTTCAACATATCCTTGTTAAGTTCAGTTCTTCTTCCAGTTATACTGTGTACTATCAGTTTTGATATAAATTATATATAAATATATATATAAATAAATATATATAAAGGGTTATTTGAAACCAATACATGGAAACGCTGGTGCTTGAAACACTGTGAAGTGATTAAAACAAAAAAAAAAATCGAACAGTTCAAGATCTGGGACAGTCCCCTTCTGTGAAAGTACTGAAACTGAAATGGAACTGGTCTTAGGTGAAAAGTGTTCCTGAAGGTTTGAACCTGGATGGGACCTGTTCTCTCTATTGTTCCTTCCCAATTTCTTCCCTAAGCAATGGCTAAACCATACTGAACACACAGTTTTGATTGTTACAGCTTGGGATCTGAGATGAGAGAGGATTGCTCCAGGTAGCTTGTGTTTCCACTAGGGTCCCTCATATGGGTGATGTGCAGGTCCCTGCCCTGCTGGAGTGTAGCCATTCCCAACCAGCCTGCTGGTGTTAAGCCATGGATCCCTGTATTTCAGTAACGTGGGCATCATCACAGTGTCATGCACAGCCACTCCCACGGGTGTTGGTAGAGTTAATTCCATCCACCTGCCTCAGAGCCCGAGGTAAGGGTAGAACTGGAGTGATGGCTGTGGGTTGAAGGCAGCAGGGAGTAGGGCTGGGAGTGATCCCAGGTTCAGGAACCAAGCTGGTGGTCATTTCAGCCATGTGTGGGTTGGTGGTTGTCAGCCTCTTCCATCTGTCCTGTCCCTGCTGTTGGGGTGGCTCTTCTTGGAATTCCATCTGTATTCCAGGAGTGGTTTCTGAACAGCATCTTGTCCAGTGATGGGCTTGTCATTGTCGCTCTGAGTCTCCTGCTGTGGGAGCAAAAGTAGGGAAAAGCTTTCATGCTGGCAAGTGAGCAACATGTGGCTTGTGCTCATGACCAGCATCTCCTTCATTCTTACTCTAAAGCTATTCAGACTGTAATTTCTTTTCCTGGCCTGTTAGTGTTGCTTTACAGTTTACCTTCCATGCATTATCCTGCTAAAACACTTGGCTGAAGAGGTGAAACAAACTTTTTGTAAAAAAAGCAAAACAAATCCTAAACCTCTTCGGCTTTTCATCTTTATTTAGTGGCCCCAGGGTGCTTTGCAGTAATTTCAGGTGCAGAGGCTGTGGCTCCGTTTGACATCAAATGCATAACTTTTGAGGGTGATGAGAGGGCCACATTTTGACAACTTTGTGCCTGCTTGTTGCATTATGAGTTACTTGCTCAGTAAAAGGAATTTCTCTGTGGAAACAACTGATTTAAGATTTCTTTTAAAATCTTTGTGGTTTTGAGTAGCAGATGTGAGTTCCTTTCACACCGGTGACAGAACTATGTGTGAGTTAAGGATCTGTTACAGCCCCTGCTTGAAGGCACGTGCTTGGCAGTGCCTTGGCAGCAGTGGTTTTATTCTGAATATGTTAATGTGGGCTCCCCAACTTAATTCTGCTTATATTCACAGTATAGACTGTCTTTTTTAAGCATTTTTAAAGTATTAAAGAACCAAAGGAAAACAGATGCTTCCTATGAGCATCAAGACAATTTATTATACATAGTTTTAAATACTATGAGTATCTCAATCCACATTTTAACATTAGTGGGATATTGCAAAGACATTCCTTTTCCAGTTTTTACTATTCCTTTAAGGGTCTCAGGGAGGGTAAACTGGTCAGCCATATTTATTTATTTTACTGAAATGTATTGGAATAATTTTTTAAGAGAGAATTTTTGAAGATGCCCCTGAACTTGTATATTTTGCACTGCTTTATAAATGATCCATTATCAATTAGGCTTGCGTGCATCTCGGCCGTGATCCAGCCAGGAGTGTGAGTGAGTGGCAGGTCCCACTGGCCTCAGTGGGGCTAATTCTGGTGCTTCAAGTCAAACCACGTGCTCACCTTCTTCACTGGATCTGGGAATTTGTGCAAAAAAGAAAAAAAATTACAAAAAAAGCATTGTATGTACCAGGAAATTGCTTTTTTTTCAAGTGAAAACAGACCTGTAGATCAGTTGAAAAAGCTTTAATGCCATAACCAGCTACTCGTGGTGAAGTTGGTAACATCTGTCTCTTTGGCCTCCTCCTCCTCCTTGGTAAAGTAGCTTGCTATACATAAAGGGGAAAATTTCTTTGGAACAAGTGACCTGTAATTCTGCATTCAGTTAGGGATTGCTTGCTGAGCATTGAACCCCTCCGGCCTCATCCGTAGCTGTTGTGTTGTGGGTTTGAAGGGCGGTGTTTGCTTTTACACTTAATTTCTCCAGTTGGCATCCCTGTGGCACACGCTCTCCGGCGGCATTCCCGCCGCGCCGTGTCCGTGGGCTGTCCCGCTGTGGTGGGGAAGGTGCTTAAGAACCAAGCCAACCAAAACACTAGTGTAGGGAAGGACCAGATTCACGGTGTTCAGTGGCACAGAAAGCAGGTAAGTGAAGCACAGTGTTACGATTGCAAAGTTTGGACTCTTACACAGACACACAGACACCGACACAGCTTGCCTGACTTGCTCAGTTGACGTAGTTCTGCAAAGGAAAGATGACAGCGTTTTACACGACCAGGCTATTTATTCTAATTGGAACTTAGCTTCAAATTGGACAGATTGAAAATTTGGCAGCAGCTTCCGTGAGTTTATTTCCACTGAGATGTTTTCACCTGCCTTACCAAGATCATTCTCAGTCTACTTTTTTAAGCTCTACCATAAACTTAAATTATTGAAAATTTATTAATTGCTCACTATATAATAACCTTTGCTTGTATGTAACCGAATGGTTTTAAGAGCCAACATTTAGAGTATGACAATGGAGCTGAACAGTTTTTAATGCGCAAGCAGTTCTGTTCTTGTGTATGACTTGTAACCTTAATTTACTGTGTAAAGATGGTTACATTATTTCCTTAGCTTTGTTTGTTGGAGACAAATATAGAATGCTTGTTTAAGTATGTCAAAACATAATCTTATCTTGTGGATTTTTATGTTAATGTATTATACGAGCTATATTTTTCATTTGCCCAGAAAGACAGCTTGTATAACGCTTCTGAAAGTTTTTCCGCTCTGTAAAGTCTTTAGAGCTGACAGTCCTGTTAGGTTTGTTTTAATCTTCATGCTAAAGTGTCAATGGTGGTTTTGTGAACTGGTCAGAAATTCACAGGTCTTAAATGTTTTTGGGAAATTTATATTGGACACTGCTCTTTGTCTAGCAAATAAAAGATGTTAATATATTCCTGTTACTGGCATGTGCACGACTGTTATTAGAAGCCACTTTATCATTTTCCTGCTTTAAATAGAAATGTCTATTTATGAATTCTGCTTGTAGTTTTTTCACAAATAAAATAGTAAAATTTAATTAAATCTGAAAGCCCTCTTTTTTGGGAGATGCCAGTTTTCAGAGAAGGCGGAGAGTCCTGTTGTTGGTGCAGCTTGTCAGTCTGTCCATCTTGCCCATGAACCACTGCTCAAGCACCCACTTCTGCAAACACAGGTTGTGCACATGGAAAACCTCGGTCAAGCAAGTAAATCCAGTTTGCTCCCTGGGACTCCCAATGTGCAGAGGGTTTGTGGTGGATGTGTCTGCAGAATTTGGGTTTCTGGTCCTTGGATATAATAATTTTCCCCCTTTTTGTAGCTGCAGGAGTGGCGAGGCTTAGCACAGAGGATTTAGTGAGAGCCCTTGGGAGTTTGCTCGGCTGCCTTGCGCTAACGAACTCCCAGGAGTGAATTTAATAAATGTAATTGAGAGCCTAATTGTATTTTTGTAGTGTAAAAATACTGGTATTTTGCAAGCAGTGTTTTGGTCTGCCTAGGAAACAAGGTGATATGAATTGCTGTGGTCTTTCTAGTTCCTATTTTCCCTCCACCACCCGGAATGGGAGATGTGTGATATAAGTGTTCAAATATGAAGTTGAAATATGAAGCAATAGCTAAAATGCAAGGGGGACAAAATCTTCACTCCAGAGCTTTTTACTCAAGAACATGAGGGCAGTTCCTAAATGAAAAGGATTTTGGATAGTTTTGTGTATGATGGGGGAAGTGTGTGTTAAAAGTAGAGGTCACTTTAAAAAAACCGTGTGCAAACAGACTCTTAAATGCTTTTAACCTCAGTTGGAAGTAATTCAGATACCTTTGTGCCAAGAATAAGAAGAAACAGGAAAGGTAATGGTTGTTCTACAGACCTGAAAAGCGCTTCTTTGGCACTCTGAGGGCTGTGCAGAGACACAGTCCTTGCCTTGAAGGGCATAAGGTCTCTGTTCTCAACCTTCATCCAGCCAGAGCTGCTGCCAGAGCAAAGCCCAAGAGCTGCAGGGAGTGGAGGAGATGGGCTTCATCTTCATCACCTTGATGCTTGAATGTGAAGGTGAAGGTTTGAATGGAGCCAGCAAAAGATTTCCACAGCAGTGCTGTCTCCCCCCAAGTTGCCCCTTCACTGGCATTTCGGGTGACTGATCTCCTGGAAATCCCTTACCTTGGAGCCACGTGAGCCAAGGGCCACCTCCAGGGCTGGAGCTGCAGAACTGGCCCTGCCACCGGAGAAGGAGGTTGAAGGATGCAGAAAAAAGGGCATCCAAGGCTGCTGCAAGGTATGCACTGGACTTGGGTGTTGTTTTGAAAGGTTTGTGTTGGTTTCCTGTAAGGAGTTTCAAAGCCAGGTAGGACAGGGCTTGGAGCAACCTGGTCTAGTGGAAGGTGTCCCTCCCTGCCCATGGCAGGGCACTTGGAACAAGATGCTCTTTAAGGTCCCTTCCAACCCAAACCATTCTGTGATTCTAAGTAACAAGAAGCTGGGGAATTCTAGTTCATTGCTCCTTAGGGGTTTGTAAACTTCTGGGACAGTCTTGTTTGAAGATTTGGAAGTGTTACAAAAATCAGCACACACTCACATAACTGGGAGAGAGAAGAAAACAACCTCTTCCTCTGTAAAATTCATGTGTCATCTAATTTTTGAAAGTTTTATTTAAACCTGACTATTCCCCCTTCACACAGCAGTTTGGGGGCAATTCAAACATGAAGATGTAACGCCCTTCAGTCAGGAAGGAGCTTTAGGAACCCTCGTCAGGGCTGTGCCTGTTCCTTCGCTGCTCGACACGCAGCCCTGATGGTGATGAGCTGTGTATGTCTGGCAGCATTTAGGTCACAGTGGGAGTTACCAGAGGCCAAAGCAAAATTTGTCTGCAAAAGACATGAGGGATGTGATGAGCAGTCGTGCTGGACCAGCTGTATCCCATGGGAATGTGATTGCAGTTCTGAGTCAGCAAAGCACCCTGAGACAGGGCTTGTGTTTGGATCCCAGCTGCAGGCAAACTCCTTCCCATCACATGGAGGCAGCTACATCAAGAAGAAATTGCATTTGTGATTGCAGAGCTACTGCCCTTTGCATGACCAAAACAAACAAACAGAAAAACCAACCCCCAAAAACCTGGCTGGAAAAGTGGGTGCCACTTACTGCTGAAGATGGGTATGAAGAGGATGCACTGCCGTGCTCATGGTTTTGTGGATTCCTCTGGAATGCACATGTTCAGCTTCAGGCAGGGGTCTTGCCTTGCAGCAGGTTGGATGGACTGCTGGAGCCCCATTTGGTTGTTTGAAGGCAAACCCGAATCTGGGATGCTTTAAAGAGAACAGAGCTGTGAAACTTGTGACTCACAAACTAAACAGATAAAACCCCTAAACTGATCCTGATCCCTTATGGAGAACCAGGACTGAAAGGAAGAGGGAGAAGAGCTGCAGTTTTTAACACCTGGATGCCCTCATGGCTTTTGTAGTTGTAACAAGGAGAGGGAAATGTCAGGACTTTCTGCCTGCCTTTCTCTTGGCGGCTTCTGAACATTTACGTGCCTAAGTCTTGCTTGTCTTTGCTCCTGCTGTCAGCAGACACAGCGAGGTTTGTTTGCTGTTTTCCCCCTTACAGTGATGGATCGCTTGATATTTGTATGGAGCCTTTTTCCCGACAGGGTTGGGGCTGATGCTGATCCTGGCTGAACCCATCTAATAGGAAGACACTGGAAACTTCAGACGTGTTTTCTCATTGTTTATTCTCGACAGAGAAAAAACTGCGTGCAGAGATCACCAATAACATCAAAGGCTGTTTCAGAAATGCCTAATCAAAGCACTTCACACCACTGCAATTATCCCACTTGCAAAGCTTCCCTATGGCAGAGTGTGGAAGCCTGTGACAGTGAAGAGCACTCTATACCTCGCTCTGGTCTTCACTTAAAATGAAAGCTAGAAAATAATGTCTTCCTGCAGCCAGTACTGCACTTCTCCCAGCACTTGCCTGAAGTCCCCTGTTGCTCCTCAAATGGGGATCACTCCTTGCACAGCAGTAACTGCTCTGACAGCCCTGGCTGTGCAGGAAACATGGGAGGCAGGAGCCAGTTGTGCTTCCTACATGAGGAATCAAGAAACAGATACTCCTTTGTTCTCCTCTATGTCTCCGTACAAAACAAAAAAGAGAAATTGCTCTCCACCGTGACTATTTATTATTCCCTGGATCCTGAATATTTCATTACATTCTAACATTCCTAATTTTTTCCAGCTTCTTTTTTTTCATCATTAGGAGTCGTCAAAGCTGTTCTGACCTCTTTGAGAGGCTGTTCCAGCACACTTCTGGAAACATTCTGAGGAGAACTTAAAACTGCACAGAGTCCCAATGTGAGGATCCCCATTGTCCTGCATCCCTGCTTTGGCTCCCTCCCCTCCCCTCCTCCTGCCAGCAGGTGAGGCAGAGGCATTCAAAGCCTGTAATGCTGATACTCACTTAAATACCATGAAACTCAGTGTAATACACACTTGATAACAGCACATCAAAGGCTTTTGGGATGCATTAATTGGCCACAGCTACTGGAGCTGGCTGGAGTTGGAGGGAGAGGTCTGAAGTGTTCAAGCTGCTCTAAGTTGGTCTCATGTGTTGGAAAGGAAACAAGCTGGGGAGCTGAATGTGGGTACAAAATACCCCTGTGAGCAGGAGGAAACTGGAATGCTGCAGAAACAACACGTGGTGGCTGGCCCAGGTAAGAAGAGTGGGAATGGATAAATCTGATTTTTCTTCCTCTTCAAGCTGTGCTGTCTGATTCATCTTGCCCAGGAGGTTTGGTGTGGAGTTGGCAGGAAGAGTTTTCCATGTTTGTGTGTGTATTTTAGGAGGGATTAAAACTCAGAGTAGAGAAACAGAACAACTGAGATTTTAATTCTGCCTTCACCCAGAAATTACTACCTATTGAATACATACAATCCTAAATATAGGTGGTAGATTTTTACATAGGTTGTAGAGATATTCTGTGTAACAGGCTAAAGATGTGGGGATGTTTAAAAGCATGATTAGTCAGAAGTTGTCTCTAATAGGGGTTTACTTTTTTTTGACTCTCTGGAGGAATCACCAGCATAAGCCAAGTATAAATGGGGCCAACAATCCCTCCCACCACCTTCTGGGTGGTTATTGCAGTCTTCCTCTGCAAAGTGGCTTCCTCAGTAAGTAGGCTGTCATATGCTTTACTTCCCTATGGAGTTTATAAAAATAAGATGAAGAAAGGGCAAGAAAAAGTAGCTTTTCTTTAAATTAATTTCTTTCTGATTCAAGAAAGATAAAATCAGGAGCAGTGGAAGGAACTGGTTAGGGCTCAAAGCTGATGCTACTCTCTGGGAGGGTTAATTTATTTATACATCCAGATTTTTCCCCCAGATTTGAGGAGATGCCCATCAGCATTCCAACTGCTTTGAAGGTGTGTGGATGGAGAAACTGTCCCATGATCGGGGGAAGCCCAGTGGGTGCCTCTGCCCAGGAGCAAACAACTCAGGTCTTTAAACCTTTCTCACATGTCCCTGCTCTTCATTCCCAGCCAGGAGAATCCTCTGAAATCTCAAAATCTCTCTGCTCAGTCTTTGTAAGAGGTTGAGGCTTTGGTTGAGGGTTAGGGCTGCATCCAGGCATTAATAGACCTGATAGCAGAGAGCCTGTGGAATCCTGGCAGGGCATCCCTGTGTGCCTGGGATTTGTGCTTGCTACCAGGAGACAGGGGATGGAAATGTATTTAGCTGCTCCTATTGTTCTTCTTATTCAACTGAAGTTTTGTTAGTGTGAAGTTAAGGAAGGAAAATGTGGACTGGAGTGGCGGAAACGTTCCCTGGAAAAGGAATAGGGTGATTCCTGGGGGGTTGAATTGTTGCGGCAGCGCAGGGTTTGCTGGGTGTGTGACAGCCTCTGACAGGGATCGAACTGGGAGTCGCTGTGGTACAATGGCACAGGGAAAATGAGTGATGGGAACCTCCCCTGACTGCAGAGCTCCCGAATTGTGATGACACTGGGAGGGAGAGAAAGCCTGGAGGGAGGCGGGAGAGGCTGACAGGGGTTGCCAGGTTTTGGGAATTGCGTGCAGGCTGGTGGCTCTGACTCAGCTGTGGCTGCTGTCTGTGTTGGCTGCCTCCACCTTCCCACTGCTCCCAAAAGGGTCTGCCAACCCCCCTGCCATCCTCCCTGTCATCATCCCCTCTGGCCTTGGCAGCAGGAACTGGGCACTTGCAGCAGCAGCAGCAGAGGAGCCTGAGTTCAGTTTCTCCATGCTGCTGTGCAGCAATCCTGGAGCAGGCGTGGGGAGATGGTCCCGCTGGACACCCCTCATCAATAGTTTTGTCAGCCCTTACGTTTGTTTCCTGCATCAGTTTATCTCACTGAGCAGGACCAGCTATGCTTTTGGGTCCTTAATGACTCATCTATTCTCTGCAAGTCCTATTAGAGATGCCAATCATCATTTTGCTTCTGTGCCAAGTTATAAATCCCATGGATTTATATATCCAAAGTCTCCATCAATCAAAAGATTGAGTTAAAGGCAATGAGTTAGAACAACTAGGAGGAGACTCCACTGAGAGCAGTGATGGGCCAACATGAACTCTTGCAGAGCTGGTGATTCCTCTGAGCTGCATGTAGTGGGCTCACTGTGCTCTCCCTGTCGGCCAGACTGCTTAACTAGTGGAGAAAAGGGTTTTATCTGAAGAAAGACTTCACCCCAGTGGTTCCTTTCCACCCCACAACCACACAGATCTCAGACAGCACTGAAATCCAGTGATGTTTTTCTTTTTCGTCACCTTTATCTAGCACTAACAGTTCTCTCAACGTCTGCACTAGGGTAAATGGTGGGGATTTTTTAACTTTATCTCTGCATTTGGATTATTTCCAAGTTGCTGTCAAAGCTGGAGGTCATCTATTCCCACAGGGACTTGGGAGATGGAGGTGGTGACACCTCAAAGTGGAGGGTGAGCTGGGGAGGTTGCCACTTGCTCTGGTCATCCCTGTATTATGTGCATTTGGACCTTGAGATGCTCCTGCTGAGGTTTTAGAAGTTCTGTCTTGTGATTTTGGGCAGTGCAAGTAATTCTACTTGGGAGTCTTAAAACTGTGCTGTCTGGGGAGGAGGGGGAGGCAGAGCTCAGCCTGCAGCTCTCTGTGCATGGAACCTTGCTACTCCATGGATGGAAAAAAATAATAAAATAAACAGTGGTGCTCTTACCTCGGGCTATCCATTAGGAGTGTGATTTAGTGCAGGGAGGGCTATAAAGGCAGTTGATAAAACTTCTATGCAGCACAAATAAAATCTCTTGTGGGAGGAGAAAGGGCCTTGGATAGTAGAGAGAGGAGGACACAGCCCTTGCCCCCTTGTCTAATTAGGCTGTCCAGGAGGAGTTAATATAAAATAAGAGATCTGGAAAGCCCAGATTTTCACAGCCTTAGGAAGGACTTCATCCCCTTAAATTATGAGGCTAAGACCTCATTCAACAATGCTTTGAAGGAGATCAGCTGGCAGTGCTATTCACGGTGGCTGCGGGCCCGGGCTTGGGCGCTGCGTGATTGCGGCATCTTCTAAGGGAAGAGCTCACTCCTATTCCCATTGAATGCTACTATTTTTATCCTCCTTAAATTCTAGAAGGTATTTCCAAGTGGGAAGCAGAGCAGAGAATAGCAGATCTTAACTCTGCTCCATGTAACAATTTCTGTAAAGAGGAGGGAGAAACGTTTGAAATAGCTTATATCTATTTTTGGTACCACCGATGTGGTAACAAAGCACCTGGAGGTGCCTGAAACCCTTGGCACCCTGAGGGTGGTGGGATGCAGGGTGGGGGGTCACTGCTGGCCCTTTTTCCTGTGGATTCACAGGCTTCTGCCTCTCTACTTGGAGCTGCAAGTACTTGGGGATGTCTCAGAGGGGCCACAGGGGAGGGTGATGCTGCCAGGGGGAAACTGGGGAGTCTCTGGTTGGCTGTATTCCCCTCCCAGCCCAGGAGACCCCTCCTGTCTCACCCTCCCTGGGACCCTGCTCGCCCTTACAGTGCAGTGCAGAGTGCTTTGATCCTCTCCCCATGTGGGAGGCAGAAACGCAGAGGGACTTAATTAGGTTCAGTTCCCTCACCTGCTGCCTCCAAACCTGCTGGGGCAGCTGGCATAAGGTCAAAGAGGAAATCCAGGGCCCACCAGGGCTCAAGTGGAGGAGTTCCAGAGGATGCCTTGGCCCTTGTGCTCTCTCCCATTAAGCTGCAAAAGGTTCAAAGTCTTCCATCATCAAAGAATGGCTGGAAAGTTCAGGGCTGAGCATCACTGACCCCTGGATTGCTGCTGGAGCTGTGGGGTGAGGGGAGCAGTTTGGGCAGAGGGTGAGATGGGATGGACCATCTCTGGAAAATGCAGCCTGGGACTGAACACTGTGCAAGGGGGCAAATAGGGACAGGGACTTGTGAGTCTCTGTTTTGGTTTGTGACCCTGGTCCTGTAGTTTTGGATGCATAAGGGGGCTTTTATCTTGTGGTTACTCCCTTCTGCAGCCTTGGCTGTTGTTTCTGTGCATGCCCAGGTTCTGTGAAGCTGCCGAGCCCAGCATTGGCATATACAGCTCTTGTGCTGGGCAGAAGCATCCTGCTTCACTTGAACATGAAATATAAATCAGAGATCAAGTGAATTATTGTGCCATGCTGCTGCTCGGGCAAGAGGGAGTCTTTAAATCAATCAGGCCCCAAATAAATAAATAAACGTGCAGCAGACATGCTGGAGTGCATGTCTGATTCCTATCAGAGGCAGTAATTCAAGGCAGATGCTTGCAGTTGCTCTGCTTCCCACTCTGTTACCTGGGTTGCTGGAGTCGCAGGAGACAGAAAGCAAATTCTTTTCTAAGCTTTCATTATTGTTGCCAAAGAAACCATTTCATTTGGTGTGCAGCAAATCTGGTTCAATCCATCTGGATGGCAAGGGCTGAAGGAAAGGAAAAGGGCTTTTTGGAGGGAAGTCTACAGAGTGCAGCCACCTCAATGCCTGTGATACACAGTGACCCTGTGGATGGGGCTGGGAGCTGGAGGAGGGAGAGTGGGTGCTGCTCCTTGGAGAGGCTGGAAGAGTCCCACTTCAAGTGTCTGACCTGTATGAGCATCCCTACAGCAGTGTGGGCACCTGGGTGAGCTGAGGCTGACAGTTCCTCATCCCTCAGAGACCCTCAAGACTTCACCCCAGGGAGCTGCAAGTGCCTGGCTGGAAGATCCTCCCGCACTTACGACTTCGCTAGTTTTCCTTTCAGCACACACTGGAGAGAAACGTCTGAAGCTTTGATCTTTCCTGGCTGCCATCTCACCTCCCTCCCACAGGCACTGGGCTCAGAGCACAGCTCCGTGGGGTTCTGTATCTGCTGGGCGTCATCCCACTCCCTCCTGGGCTGGCACCGGCTGAGCTGGGCAGGGCAGAGAGGGGGAGGGTGCTCTGGGTGACTGTCCCGATTGCTGCCCAGCCCTGGGAATGGCTCCAGCACCAGCAGAGTCTGGGCAGCCAAACCTGGGCTGGGAGCCAGCTGAAAGGCACAGAAAGGAGCAGGGTGACACGAGCTGTGCTAACCAGGGAGACCCCTGTGACTAGCTGTGGTGTTCTAGGAGGGTGACACTGGGGATTTAGTTAAATTTACAGGACATCTTTGATCACTTGCAGATAGTCCTGGGCCCCTCTCACCAGGCTGGAGGTGCATATTTGGATTTCTCTGGCACTTTGCTTGCAGCTGCAGGGCTCTGCCCTTGCGTGTGTCCATGGATGCTGGTGCTTTACAAAGGTAAATGAGCCCTGACACTCAGGCTGCTGGCACCACTTCATCTGTCCTGAGCAGACCTGGCACCATCAGTACAAGGTGATGATATTTCACTAAGTCAGGTCCTCCTCTGTCTTGAGTTACTCCAGAAGTGTGTTGAAAGTGAACCTTGGACCAGTGGAAATGATGCTTTCCAGACACCTTATGATAGAAGATAAAGCTGTTGCAACACTGGAGATTCAGCCTGGATTTCTGAAGTTTGAACCCTGGGGGAAAGCTGAACTGACATGTGAGTAAGGTTTGCTACTCCTGAAACTCCACTAAACCCCCAAAAGAACAAAGGTCAATCAGTTAAACCCATGTAATCCCATGCCCTTCTGAGTTAACACAATCTATGTCCCAACAGGGCGTGCTGATACAAACAGTCATGCTTGAATATACTCTGTGTTTATCCCATGGCAGGTCCACCTCTCAGCTCTGAGTGCCATTTTTGGTGTGTTTCCCCCTCCAGCAGCTCATCCCAGCCCTGGACAGCAGCGTAAATCCTTCTTTGCAAATCATTGACCCAAGAGGTCATAAAAGTTCCTTTATGCCCTGTCAAGACAAGCGAGATTCTTTACGTGCACCCTAAGTCAGCACAGTAAAACTTTTATGGTGTTTTCAATAACAAGAGCTACTGCACATGAACAGCAACTAATTTTTAAAGCCTTGATATTTCAGCTGAGATGAGGTTTTTTCTTCTCCTGTGTTGGAAAAACACTTCAGTCAGTGCCTTCACTAGTCAGTGCCTGGAGCTGATCCCTTTTCCATGACATGGTGCTCCAACTGCTGCAAGTACTCAGCACCGTGGAAAGGAACTTCTACAAATTAGGTTGCTCTTCTGGTAGCATCTGTGCAAATGAAGAAGCTGAACTTCATATTTTTAAAAATATTTAGACCTTAAGCTGTACCATGACATTAAGTTTTAAGAAAATTAAACTCTTGTTTGGTTGTAAAATTGTCTAAAGTGTTAATACATATATATTTAGTAAAACAATTGGTGTAAGGTGAACCAAAAACCCTTCCTTGGTCTGTAACTTAATTAGCACCTTCAGTTTACCCCACCTCATTCTCTCCTAATCCACAGAGACCCCACTGCAGGTTGTACCTTCTGTCTGCATTTTAAGCATTGAGCCAAAACAAAGCCCCTCTTCCAGCATGTCTCTGGCTCTGGTTTCTCAGCCCTGCCTTGGGCTGCCAAGAGGAGAAGGGGAATAATGAGGAGCTGAAAGCGTTATGACAAGGTCTGGGTTACCCTCCAATGAAACTGACTCCTCTGCCTGTCCCCATGGCCCTGCCTGGTGATGCCAGCAAACCTCTCTGGTTATAAGTGGCATCCTTCTGACACCTCAGGCTTGGCATCAGCCCTGTGTCCACCACTGCCCAACCCCAGGGTCCAGGCTGGGCAGAGACAATGGGATTTTCTGTACAAGAGAATTATTTGGGGTTTGTTGTTGGGTGGGGTGGGGTGTTATTTGTTTTTCTTCCTAAGAAAGTGACATTATTCTCTGAGCTCTGCCAGGTCTGAGCTGTCCTGGCTCTGCATCTGACCTGGACAGTCCTCAAACAAGGTGTGAAGGATGCTGTTCCCATGCCCTTTAATTGTTTATCAGGAATGACTGTGCCCTAAATTCAGACCACAGTAGCCACTGGAGCCTCAGCCACTTCATCGCTTCTCTTCACTCCCATGCCCCCAGTTACAGCCTTTGCCTCTTTGGACTTTAGGCTTGCTCTAAGATGTGCTGCCCCATGGCCCTAGTCAAGGATCCGACCCCAGCTGGTGGCAGGGTCATGGGGTCCATGGTCCCAGGCAAGCAGGGTCCCTCCTGGCCTCCTGGCTGGAGCTCTCAGCCCTTGCTGCTGCTCCTGCATGATGAGCTGATCAGGTCCAGGCACAGGGGTGGGAATCGATCCTGCCACAGTTGTCACTGATTTTCCAGCCCTAACAGCAGCAGAGAGCAGAAGGTGAGAGGGGTCCTGCTGTTGGGATTTGATTTGGAGCAATTTTATCATGTTTTCATAGATCATCTGTCTGAGTTTGCTTTCTTTTTTCTTTTTTAAAAGTCCTCCTTTCCAGAAACATGCACACATGGGGAAACTGTTCCTCTCTCAGGTCTATCCCTGGACAAAGGAGGTGAGGCAGTTGAGAGGCAAAGGGTGATACATTGGAGCCAAAATCAGGATCTGGGATGCTGAGATGGAGGGGATGCTCCTGATCCTGGTCCCAGCTATGAGTGGATGTGCTTCTGAGCTCTAGGCTGGGTACAGACAGGCCTCCAGGAGAGCAACTGGAGGGCTGGAGCCAGTGGAGCTGCTCTGGTTCTGTGCAGGATTTGGCCTTTTTCCCTGTGTTGGGAACAACAGGGATGCTGGAGCAATGGCACAGCAAAGGGAACGGCACTGATGCTGGAGCAGCGACACAGCAAAGGCTGGGAATGCTCAGGGGAGCTTCAGGGAGGAACTGTTGCTGTCGATCTGTTAATTAAGATTAATGTGCTTGCTGATAAGGATGACTCTGCGCCAATTGCTATTATGAGCCAAGATCCTGCAAGGCACTGAACAGCACATTCCTGCTTCCTCAGCAGTCGGAGGCCTCTACCATTCAGCCTGAGGTTTAGGGCAGAAAGTGGGATGCTGAGCAGACCCCCAAATACTCAAGGGCCCTGTGGAGACACTTGCTCTGCTGATGGGATGCTTAAGAGTCTTATGCTCTCTTGGCAAAGAAGCTATTTCAGCTTTTCAGAGGGTGTTAAGGCAGAGCTTTGCATCCTCTCCTTTTAGGCATCGGTGTCAGAATTTCTCCACCCAAAAAGTGCATGAAATGAGGTACATTGCTTAAAAATATATGTGTACATATATATTTTTTTGCCTCTCAGTTGGGGTCTCTGAGGAATCTGGATGTGCCCTGTACAGTAGGACATGACAAATTAGGACTTGGTTTGCCTTTGCCACAGCTCTTGGAGCCTGATTTCGAAGCAGAGGCCACTTGCTGAGCACCACAGCACCCCAGCCCATCCTGGAAAAGACCTGTTGAATATCAACCTCTCTGCAGTCCCTGAGGGGACTGAAAACAGCAGCGCTGCCACTAAAACTAGAACAGGTGCAGGTGAGCACGTGCTCAAGACTTTGGAGCATCACAGATTGTCAAGGAGATTCTTTTAAAGTCCTTTACCCACTTCTTTGCCTTAACTACCTCCTCCTCACTCCTCTTGGTTTCTGTGTCTGGTACCACCTGTGTTCAAGGGTGAAATTTGTGTAGTCCCCAGCCAGCCTCATTAAAGCAAACATGTTTGTCAAAGCCTTGAAGTTCACCTTATTTGGATAGCATAATTTTATTAGCAAAAGGTAGAATTCAAAGGAGTGCTTCCTGAATCCAGGTGAAATTCCCCCTGCTTGGCCATCTCCTGTCTTCTCCCCTTCCAACCCTGGCTGCTCCAGCAGCTGTTTTCATTTCCCTGCTGTTCCCAGCAAAGGCCTTTGGCACCAGCCCTAATGAGTAAGTGCTAATTAACCTGTAGCACCTTCCAGGCTTGCTGGCAGTTCAGGGCACAGGAACAGTGGCTGTCCTGCCACGCTGCCAGGAGATGCAGCACTGGGGCAGCCAGGTGAGGACAATTGGCCCCAGCTATTTGGGGCATCATCTTGGGTCATGGGCAGTATCTGCTGCCAGACCAAACAAAGATTTTGCTCAAACACCTTGGGGCAGGAAAAGCTATTTTCCTTGCCAGAAGAGCAAATCGCCTTTCCTCAAAGGTGGAAGTTATTTTTTACTTTTTAAAACTTAGGAATGAGATCTGATTTTGGCACCTCTGTTGTCACACAGTTTGTTTCTCCTTGTGGGCTTGTGGCCTCAACAGCATCTCCTTCCCACCCTGCTCCTGAGCTCCATCCATGTCAAAGTCCAGCCAAAGTCTTTTTGACCCACGAGGCTGCAGTGACCACAAAGGTGCCCAAGTTGCCTATGCAGAAGGAGAAAACCTTCTCTCTCCATCCAGCACCCATCAGTAACTCCTGTGGCTCTCAGCTCCTTGCCAACAGAGGAATCTCCAAGCAATCTTGTGCCAGCTTTTTGAATGCAGCCTAATTCAGTTTCTGGTCATCCAGAACAAAACCTCATGAAGGCATCTGGCAA
The DNA here is from genome assembly GCA_035583235.1 of Hafferia zeledoni. Lineage (NCBI taxonomy): Eukaryota > Metazoa > Chordata > Aves > Passeriformes > Thamnophilidae > Hafferia > Hafferia zeledoni. Next base: position 3,681,366 of record JAWWEV010000024.1, read on the forward strand.
ACTGAGCAGTGGACTGGCTGTGGTGGGCTGCTGGAGCATCTGGCATGATGATTATTTCAGCAAAATCCATGCTCATGGCTGATTGAGAGGTCTTTAT
>JAWWEV010000024.1:3681562-3704379 GCA_035583235.1 Hafferia zeledoni
TGGTGGGCTGCTGGAGCATCTGGCATGATGATTATTTCAGCAAAATCCATGCTCATGGCTGATTGAGAGGTCTTTATGATGGGCCTGACTACAACATTCAGGTGAGGGGGCTGCAGCATTTTTCCAACCTTCCTTGCTGAGCCCTGGATACCACCTTTCCAGGATGCAGCCAAGTGCTCAGAGGAGTGATGCTGGTGCTGGTGAAGGTGTTCCTGCTCCTCTCACTTTCATCCTTGTTTTCTGGTAAAAGGAATGAGAGAATGTGCTGTTGGTTGTGATGGTAGCAAAAAAAAAAAAAAAAAAAAAAAATTGAAAAATTTGGCAGTTTTCCACTGCCAGTAGATTCTTTTGCAATCACAGCAGTGAAAGGATTTTAGCCACATCTGCTCTCATGTCTATAGGTGACTCACAGTGATGCCCAATTACATGCTTGGCACTGGGAACTGCTTTGGTGGAAAGTTTGAGCACTGCTGTCTTATAGTGCCAAGCTCTGACTTGGCAGGATGGGTTATGGAACCTTATTTCTGGCATTTTCTAACTGGTGAGCATTTGGTTTCGGGATCTGAGTACTGGTCTTCACCCGTTTCCCATGCAGAATCCACACAGGCAAAGCAGTAAGTCTTTCTGAAATAAATTAAATGCTGGTGCTCATTTAGAGAGGATTTATAGGAGGTAGTGTGTAGCTCAAGCTGGCAGTGCAGGAATGGGAAATGGAGCGTGAGGCACGGATGGGAGCAGGACCTGGGGCTGTAGTTTGCTGCAGCTGGAGGGTGGCTCTGTGTCTGCACCCCATGGTGGCTGCAGGGATGTGTCTGTCTCACCCTGCAGGTCACTGTGTTTCTGGTAACGATGCTCAGCATCTCCCAGGTCCCTGGGAATTGGCTGGAGTTAAGTGTTGTCAGTGACCTCAAGCTCTCAGTCTGGGGATGTTAAAATTTAAGTATAAGCCATTTCATGCGGATGGGTGAGAGCCCTTTACTGCTGTCATTGAGCTCACTGACTCCCACCGGGGATGGCTCATGCCACTGATTTTACTCCCAATCTGGAATCTTCCCAGAAGTCTCCAAATCCCAGGGTTGGAGCCAGCCCTCTGATCCAGCAGCAGCTGGAGATCTGAATTTAGACTCAGACCTAAAATTTTGGTGTGCGGTGACTGAGAAGTTTCTTTTGGGCTCATCCCAAAATGAAACCTCCAACCAAAATTTCACCAGCCCATGCTGGATGACTGGAGAGCTTTGTGCCATCCCCTCTGCCTGAGCTCTCACACTCCCTCTGTGCAGCAGCTCCAGGTCCAACCCTGCACACACAGAAACCTCTGGCACAGGCTGGTTCTCTGGAGCTCTCCAAGGGAGGGTTTTCCTCTCACAGGGCTGTGCTCTGGGGCAGTTTATTCTCTTGGCATCTGGCTTTACCCTGCCCAGGCTGCTCACAGGGGGTTTCAGAGAACAAGGGGCTCGTTTCAGATCTTGCCATCACAACCTCACATTCAAGAATTACTACTACTATTATTTCCAAGGAAACAGGGACTTGTGCTCGTATCTTTTATGTGATTTCTCACATCCGGAGGTTCTCACGTGACTTTGCTGCCTATTTTTAGCTCCTCAAACATCTCTGCCAGGATGAAAGCTTTAAAGAAAACCCTCCCTTGAAAGGGATGAAACAGGCATTTGCTTTAATGGTAAATTTGTGACTGTGACCCCCGAATCCCTACATTTCAGCAGCCTGGAGAGAGCAGGAAGGAACCTCAGGCTGCAGTTAACTGCTTCTGTGTTTGCTGTTACACCCTCCTTCTTTAAACAGCAAAGGCTTGTTGTAAAACAGAGCTGTTTCTAGAACCAGATCCACCTACAAGTCATTTAAAAGCCTCCTACCTCAATTTTGCAGGTAAAATGTTAGTCTAGCAGGAATTGAGAGGAGGGATTTTCCCCTCCATCTGCTCCTTGGCTGGTTTGTGTGAGAAAAAAAAGCCACCCTGGCTGTTTTCTCTTGCACCACCCACCTCAGGGTGGGATGGGAGGAGGATGGGACCTGTCTGTCCTTGTGGGCTTGAGGTGGCTGTGGGCACCCACTTGGTCCTGCCCTGCCTGGTCTGTGCCAGCACAAGGGATGCAAAACGTGGTGACATCTCTGCCAATGCCTCACAGAAAGCATCTGTATTTGAAAAAACAGCCATAAATAACACATGGTTTCATTCAGCTATTAGAGTGAGAGGGAAAATGGTTCACATCTCCACAAAATTTCATTTCCATTTTTGTCTCAATTTCAGCTTCATTAACACGTGCTGACCTGCTGTATCAATTATAGCTATTTCTAGTGCGGGCATTTTGGTAATTGGCATCAAAATGTCAGGACAGCCAGTTGGAGCTCTCTGGGTACAGAAACCTCAGTGATGCCTCTCGCTGATTACAAGCTTCAGTAATTAGTGATCAGCCTGGTTCCACCCTCCCTGCCACAGCTGCAAAACTGCCGTGGTACCACCCCGGGAGCAGGCGATGGGCAGAGCCCCAGCTCGGGTGCTCCCTCCTGGGAGATGATGGTCACTGAGCACACAGCAGGTTGGCAATGAAACTCTGCCCAATCCCCCAGAGCTACACAGAGCTGTGCACCTCCAACCAGCCCCACTGAAGGTGGCAGATCTATCCCAGATGACTCAGAGCTAAATTTGTTCTCCTTCCCTGAGCTCTCCTTGCAGCCTGCAGCCCATGGATTTACTCTGGCTGTGCCTTCCCCCTTTTCTGCCCTTGGATTTAGGGCCACGGGGCTGTCTGAGCTGTTGGGGTAAGTTAACCCTTCCCCATCATTCTGGTGATGGAGAAGAAGGCATGGAGGGGTTGAGCATTCCCACAGGCAGTAGGCTGGAATTGCTGGGCTGTAGGAGGGATAAGCTGAGAGCTGGAACAAGCTGCTGCCAGACGAGTAACTGGGGCTGCTCCAGCAGTGGGAGGTGGAGATTTTATAGGTCCTCTTGGTATTTGGTTTCCTCTTCAATGCTGGTCTCCAGAGCAGAGGCTCGGTTGTCTGTGGAAACCACTATAAACTGTGGGGAGCAAGGTTTGGACCTGCCTGTCTGCAGCTTCTCACTGACAGGGCTGCAGTTAAAGGGCTGTCATTAGATGTGGTCCAGGCAGGTCACTGCTGAGCGCTGCCTCTGCCAAATTGCCTTTCTGTTTGGGTGCTTGGAATGAGGAGAGGCTTCTGCCTTCATCTGAGGGGTCCTTGTGGCACCCACCTCTCCATGCCCCTGCTCTAGGGCCAGTCCCTTGCAGGGAAGGGGCAGCTCCAAGCACTGCTGGGGACAGCAGATGTATTTACCTTTCCATGCCCAAACTACACAGCTGTGGAGACCTGGTGACCCCGTGTCACACCCGGAGGTACAGAGCTAATTGAGACGTGACAGGCTGCAAAAGCAAACTGCTCCTTGGAGGCCAAGAAAACAAAGCTGATGAACAGATGTGAAACCTGATGCTTTGAGAAGCTCCTGGAAGACAATTAGGAGCAAGTGAAGGTGCATCCCAGCTATGGCCTCACTGGTGCTTCTATTTGCAAACAGAGGATTTGGGCAAATGCCTAACAAGACCCTGGAGTGTTTGGTGGTGTGGAGGTGTGGGAGGGCTGGTTCCTGGGATAAGCCTCTGAGGGCACTGAAGGGCTGCAGGGACACTGGCTGATAACTGGGTACCTACACCATCAGGTCATTTGGGAGGGAAAGAAGAGTGGGTGGTGGGAAAGCAATCCTGAATACTCAGAGAAATGGTGAACTCCTTGTGTCTGAGGTAAATTAAAACCGAATGGGAACTGCCTGTCTGAGATGGATCAAACGTGCACACCTTAACAGGACTGCATACAGCCTGTTTCTCCCTCCAGGAGTAAAAAAAAGCATAAAAAATTAAGCTAACAAAAAGCTCCAAACATTTTTTAACTAAGTAAGGTTATAATTCCCCAAAACCCACATGATTCATGGGGTGCAGAGAGCCCCTGTGCCAAGTGCCCTCTCCCATCAGTACCAGCAGCCAGTGAGCACAGCAGCAACCCAGCGTGTGCTGGTGACACGCCAGCAGCCTGTTATCAGGGTGACATCCCAAAGATAAATGAGTCCTATTATTGCCTTCATTCCCAGGCAGTCCCCTGAGGCCCCTGTGCAGCTCCAGCAGCTGTGGCAGCGCCGGCAGTGTGGTGGCCAAGGCGCTCAGGGCTCTGCATAGCACACCTGCAGGGCTCTGCCTGTTCATGCAGGTGGTGTTTGCAAGGGCTGTCAATCTGTTCTTGCTCCTAAAATCTGTGCCCATGCCTTGGGAGAGTGCTGAGGCTGCAGCACAGTGTCCTACCAAGAACAAGCCTGATGCAGTTTCCTGGTTTGGGAGTTGGCATCTTCTGTGGCTGAACATTCTGGAGGTGTTTTGTGTGGCACCTCCCTCTACTTAAACTTTACAGCTGGGAGGGCAGAGACAGGGAGTGAAATACCATGGCATGCTGTGGGTGCACTGCAACCATCAGAAACATGCCTCATGGTCTGTTTTAATCTTTTCCCCTGTTATTTGGCTTAATTCCCCCACCTTGTCTTTCTGTTTGCAGGGCAGGGGAGGGCTGTGTCTCACAAGCATCTTTCTTACCCACTGGAATAAGAGAGCTGGTAAAACTGGCCTCTCCACAAGCCACAGCAAAAGGGATGGCAGAGTCTGGGCTTGTTACCACCAGCGTGAGTGGAAAATGGCTTTGGGGTTAAATCATCCTCACAATGATTATGTTGCACAAATATCTAGTTGTACCTGGAACTAAAGGGAATCAATTTGTGCAGGAGAAATCCTTTATGAAGGTAAGTGCTGCTTTGGCCTTCTAGAAATAGAGATGCTTTCTGCACAAACATGGATGTAGAGATCCTGAATTTCTGATCTCTCCCCTGCTCCAAGAGACACTGCAACAGGCTGTAGATGAGCAGCCCAGGCTCAGAGCCAGCACCCAATCCAACTGCCAGCTGGGGTACAGGGTTCAGCTCCCCACACCAGGGGCTGGCCCCACATCGGGGAGGATGCTGAGAGTTCAGAGATGAGATCTGAGTTGGGTAATTCTATTACTCACAAGCTCTGAATAGCTTCTTTAGACACCCTTGACCTCCTGCTGCAGAGCAGATCAAAGCAAATCTCTCTGTAGTGATATACTTTATCTGATTCAAAGGGGAAGCATCCAATGAAGCACTTGTTTTGAAAACATTATTTTACGTTGTGCCCCATTAAATTGTTGACATGTTGCCCTCTGGCTGTTTGGCATTAGTTATACTCAAACACTATCTACAGCCTTAATCTAATTTTTCCTTTCCTCATCTTTATTCCTTCATCTTCATATTACACTGTTTAACAAATCTGTTCAAGGACGAAATTGTTTCAAGACAGAGTTTGATAAGCTGGTGGAAAGGACTGCAGAGCAAGGCAGGAATTTTTTCTGGGGTCCCAGCTGCTGGAATTCAGAGCAGCCAGAAGGGACCTGGTTTGTCTAAACTTTGCTCCTTCCCTCCATGAATTCAGAATTCTCCTGGTCATGAGCTGTGCAAGGAGGGGTTTGTGGTTTATACAATCAATGGATAATTTACTTTTTGAGTGGGTTTTGATGCCCCCTCTCTTTGAGGAGCTGCAGAAGGGGTGGTGCCAGGGTGGGCAGGCACCAAGCCCTGTGGGTGCAGTGGGACAGGCAGGGACAATTCTGTCCCCTGTCCCCCATAGGTGGCATTGCTCCGTGCGTGCCTGCTTGGTTTGCTCTTCTCCACAACTTGAATTAAAGTCCTGGCTGAATCCCCTGCACATTTCAACAGATCCCCTCATTGTTCAGGGGTTTTGCTGGTGCTCTTCACCCCTCCTGAACCCTCCCAGTCCTGTGCTTCAGTGATATTTTTCTGGGCTGCTTCTGGAGTCATTTCTTCAGCAGGACTGGACCTCAACTGCCATCTTTGGTGCAAATCCATTAGGAAATAAGCAGCGAGAAAGTGGTTCCAGAGTTTTCCAGTCACTGAACCACCAATGTGGAGGGAAGGCCTGTGGTTTCTACCACTCCAAGCTGCTCCATGCTCCTGTGTTCTGTATCAAGTCACATTTATTCTGTGCTCCTTTGTGATAAGCCTCAGGATTTGGTGGGGAATTTGGGAAAAGTAAGCCCTGCTGTGCTGGAAGTGTTCTGGATGCTCTTGCTCTTTGCATAGCAAGTCTAGATTGGAACCAGGTGAAAAAACGTGCTCACAAAGCAGCCAGTGGAAAAAAAGAAGTTTGGTTTTAAAAGTGTTTCATTTTGAAAAAGGGAAGAAAACCTAAACAATCAGTGCTGTTAAAATTTTCCATCACTATCTTTTCATGCAATATGAATTTTTCCCCTGTGCTTCCCAAAGCCCCAGCTTTCAGCAGCAACATGTGGCTCCTGGGAACCAGTTTTCATTAGAGGAGCATGGAAAAGCTCCACAGGAGTGGATCAGAGGTTTATGAAATGGAAACAAGAATTTTCATTAAATCCTTTCCAAGTCTGTAGTCCTTTCTGGTGGAATTATAATGGATCCTCTTTGTGCTGGTTCCTGCATGAGCAGAACATGCAGCCACCAAGGCATCATCCCCAAAAAGCTACAACCCCAAAAGCTACAATGGCATCTGCACATGGAATTCGCCAAATGACAACCTGATGACCCTGTCAATCCCTTTTAGTGTTTTAAACAAGGATTCTAGCAATTTTCCTAGGAGTGAAATATATATTTATATTTTCTGTTGCTACTAAACTGTCATGTGAATAAAAAATAATAGCCCCTGCCAAGATAAGAAGACTCAAAGTCTTGAAAAATCCATCAACAATACAAAGAGCTGAACAAAACCCCAACAAACTGGATGTGTTTAGCACCAGCCCATCTCTTTTTGACATGCAAAGTAGTTGGAAATATAGATGTAATTAAAAGGATTTGCAAAGCCAGCATAACACTACAGAGACTATTTTACATTATTTTTATAATGAACTTTAGTATTTATACAACTGCAGCTAGAATCCAAATAAAAGTTCATGGTTTATCTCTTTTCTGCCTCCAGTACATTGACTTTGGCTAAACAGCTATATTTATCAGTGCAATGCTGGTTATAAAAGTGAAAGAAACAAACTATAAAGTGTACAGTGAAGCTGAGTATTTCTTTAGGTGAGTGGGTACATGGACAATTTGTAATTTTGGGGGTGGTATCCACCTTTATTTCACGTGAACTATGTAATTTACAGTCCTGTCCAGATTTACAAAGGTTTTTTAAGACTCAAAAGCAATAGATAGGCATTTATCAGGATCATAAAATGGTTTGGCTTGGAAGGACCTTGAAGACCATGTAGTTCCAACCCCCCTGCCATGGGCAGGGATCCCTCTCACTGCACCAAAGCTGCTCGAGAAACTCTTTCCTCCCTGTCTGGAGAGGACAAACATTGGGAGGTAAGTTTGAACAGATTCCTGGATGACCTTTCTAATGTGAAGGAACAACATGAGGCTGAATATAACTGCATTTTAAAGATACAGTTTTTCATTTGATGTAAAGGGGGAAATGATGCTGCGGAGACAAGAATGAAGATCAGCTTCAAAACTAACAAACAAGCAGAAAGACCCCAGAAGAAGGAGTAAGGAGCCAGATCCCAAAAGGACATGATTGTTTAGATAGGCTCCAGCTCCACAGGTTTCTCTACACAGTAGAGTACCAGAAAACTAAATGATCTGGTAAGGATCATTCTTCATTCCTTATAATCTTCCTGATTCTGTAATGGTCCATGGTTCATCACTCTGCTCTTGAAGTGCTGATTCTGGTTGGGGTTGAGCAACATTTGCTCAGTTCCTCTGGAACTGTGGACCCTGAGGGTCCCCGTTACAGCCTTTTCAGGAGTCTGTCCACACACAGGAGCAGAGCAGAGTCCAAGCTCTTACAGGGCTGTGCAAGCAAACAAACACATGTTTTTTTGGAAAGGAAAAAGTAAAAAAAAAAAAAAAAAAATTGGGGTAGAGTGCCTGGTTGAGTTACAGTAAATCTTAAGAAGCAGGAGCAGAGGGCAGTTCCTTACATCTGGGTTAAAGCTAATTGATCACTTTCCCCGAGCACACAGACCTGTCTTTATACTGAGCCCATAAAGAAAAGTTCCCTGAAAGTCACTGGAGACAAATAATCCTTCAGGAGTCACTGCTGACACGGAATTACATTTTCAGTCATTTTTCAGTTGTATGCGTCTCCATCCTGTCACATTAGTTTGCTAACACTTCCAATGCAACAATGAGACAAACAGAGCATTGTGCTGGTCCAAGCCAAACATTCATCTCTGCTTGGCACGGGTTCAACAGGCCTGTCAAAACTCCTGGCGAGCTGGCCAAAGCTCATTAAGTGGTTGGATGCATATTTAGCATGGAAAAGAGCTTTACCCAGGGCTCTGAGTAATGTGCGGACTGAGCAGGCAGGAAAAAGGAGGGATGGTAGGAAGCAGAGAGCGGGATGTATTCCTCGTGGATTGTGCCTAACACTGGAATAAAAGGATAATGTAAATGTCTATTGAGGGAACATATTTCAAGGCAGAACAGAAGTGAATTGCAAAATCCCTGGGCCCAAGGCCAACCTTAAATGTGTCTCAGAAGAGACATCGATGTTATCGCTCCTCAATGTGCACAAACTCACAAGGTTGGTCTCCCTGGAATGGGAGCAGATCTGCTGACTTGAGCTTTCCTTCCAGCCAGAGCGTGGTGAGTTGGAGTGATTTCACCAGAGCCTTCTCTCGCACACTGACTTTGTCTAAGTCCATGGAAGGATCTGGTTTTTGGGACTCCAGCACAAGCCCCTATAAAGCATCCTGAGGTGCTGGCGCGAGGCTGGCTCAGCCCTCAGCCTTCTGACATAGCTGTTCCAGCTGCTGAGGCATTCCATCAACAGGAGAGAGAGATTTAACTGCAGAGCCTGAATGTTTGTGTTGCCTTCTGGTGTTGAGCTGATGTCAAGGAAGGAATGATCAGGGTATGAATGACACTTCCCAACTCACTCATATTCCCATGCCTTTGCTTTCTGGACTGCTCAGTTTCAGTACCTTTCTGCAGCAGCTTTCTGCACCTGCAGGAATGCTGCTGATTTTCACAGGCAAATGGTCAAATATTAAAGAAATGCACCTCCAAATGTGTATACACAAGATAGAAGAAATCCTTTCTTATTTCATGTATCCATGCTTATATACCATTGTCTGCATAATGCTGAATTTCCTACATTCCTGTCTAAAACTCCCAGCACTGTTCCAGTAAGTATTCACCCCAGAACAAGGAACAATAAATGAAAAAACCTACATGTTGCAGAAAAGAAAAAAAAGGGTGGGAAAAACTTGCTACTTAAGAAAGATATTTTTCTGTCTGCACTGAGATGATTCAATACGAAGGCAAATAATTAAGATGCTGGAATTGAGAAATCCTTTAATACAGATGATGAAAGAAGCCATTCGTGGAGTAATTAACAGAGCGCTTGAAGCAAATGTTAACAATTAACTGATTGAGTATTTAAAGGTGTGGTTCATTTTAAACCTAGCACCTCTGTTTGCTTACTTATAGAGAGCAAACAATTGCTCTGTTCATTCAGCTTGTCTTCTTCCTATCCTCCTTTCCCCCCTCTTTTTTGCTCTAAATACAAGTTTTTGCAGGCCCTTAGAAGGGATCCTTTAATTTACAGTGATGCTCATCCCGACCTGTGCAAGAAATTCAGGATCATCCAGACTGTGGTGTCTGTGCCAGGATCCACTTTTGCCAAGGTGAGCATCACCTGAGATCTCTCTGGAAGGTGCTGAGAGGTTTTTCCTGCAGGGTTTTGTCATAACTGTCAATCAACTATGAATTGTTGAGCTTCGGTGTCTGTGATTTTAAAATGGAAGTTAATTATGCTTAAAAATGTACAGAACTACCAGAACTGATTTAAAGTCTGTGAAAACAGAAGTAGTTCAATCTTCCTTATCTAAGTAAAGAGCTTAATGAGTGTAACTGGGAGCTAGGTAACATCCTGGATAAATGTGATGACTTCTGTTGGATGGGTTGACTTTCTGGTTGAAACAGAAGATGAAGAGGTCATGTTTCTCTGGATGTTATCAGTCCTTCCCACAGCTGATTCATCCAGGGACAGGGTGGGTAGTCTGAGCTCATTGCTTCAAGTCTGGTTGGGAATGGCTATGTGGCTTAAGGTGAAGATAGGACTTTTTTTTTTCTCCCCATGGAATCACACCAGAATGGAGATGTCCTGGATTTCACCTAGTTAGTTCAACCACCCTTCAAGGCAGAACTTCAATCTCGGAGCAGATAGTTTTCTAATCTTCCTCTTGTAAAGCCCCTTTTCTGCTGAGGGATAAAATCACATCCTGCTCCAGACTTTGGGGAGTTAACAGGCTGCAATGTTTCATTTCCACAAACCAGAGACATGACAGGTGAGGAAGACATCCAGAGCAGGATTTGCTTTATCTCTCTGGCCTTTGGGTGACTTACTTTCTCTCTATGGCGAGCATTGTTTCCTTTGCATGTAGTTACCTGACACACTTACCTGACACCTAATCATTGGTGCCTGGGGCTGCTGTTTTGCTGGGTGTGTTCAGCAAAGAGTGCCTTGGGGGCAGCAGGGTTTGGCAAGGGTAAAAACCCCCTCTGAGCTCGGTTTTGGGAAATGCTTTTCCCCCACACTTTTCAAGGGCTTATTATCGAAGGACTCCAGGCTCAATTAGACCATAAAAGCTGCCTGACATTGTGATTTATGAGATCTTAAAAGCGAGTGGTGCTTATCGGCCACGCAGCGTTGCAAGGGCCCCGTGTCTCAGTGCCGTGCCCGCAGGATGGAGGGCGGATCGGGAATTCTGCTGTGGGGCAGGTCCGGGCACCTGCGGGGCTGGACCACACAGGGCAAGACGGTGCAGGCACTGATGGATGGCACATGGCACTGCTGCTGCAGCTGCATCCACAGGGAAGGATTCCAGAGGTGCCCAGCTCCAGCACGCTGTGGTTTTGTGCTCAGGACATAATTCTCCAGAGTACTTTTCCATTTGCAGCATTTGGGAGTATCTTCATTTCTAAAGGCTCTGTGTTGTCTGGAGTGACTGGGAAAGCATGGCCCCATCACAAACATCTTAATTCTGGTGTGTTTTAATTTTTCTCCAGCTGACAGAATGGTGCCCCTTCCTCAAAGCTGGCCAGAAACCGAGTCAATTAAATTATTGTGTTTTTCTTTTCTCAAATCAACATCTTTAAACCATTTTCTTTTCTGAAATCACGGGTATCTCTGGTGGTCCTTTCCAGCATCTGCAGAAGCTGCAGCCAGCGCTCAGTTGCAGCTGACACAGTGGGATACACGAGTCGCAGCCTGTGGGAGCTGAGCCTGAATTCCTGCCTGTCCCTGCTCCTGGCTCGCTCCTCCGGACATCCCTCTGCTCTGGCTGCGTGGCCAGAGGGAGTGACGTTATTGCTGTGACTCACTGCATTCCCTCTCTGGTTTCCCCAGCCAGGACTGGGTTTCTCAGCCCGTGGGGAGGCTGGAAGGTGTTTGACAGATCTGGGGTTAGATGCCTTTGTGACAAACCCGTTTTTAGCAGCTTCAGGTCCAAGGTTGCGTTTAAAATACTATAAATTAATTTTTTCCCTCTGGTGTTCAAGCATCTTAATGTGTTATGAAAGAAATGCCTCATGACTAAATACTGTTCTTCCACAATAGGTGCCATAGCGTGAAGCTGCTGGCTCCAGCACAACATCTGTTAAGAATCTAGTGATTATAGCTAACAGGATTTTTCACCTTTAATGAGGTTTTTGTGAACAAATCTGCATAGTTTTGTTTGTGGTCCTCCAGGTGATGAGGGAAAATGTAGCTGCAAGACTGATCTCCAATGTACCCTTACCCCAAATCACTGTTGAGAAGCTTAATTGTACAAGATGCAAAATAAAACCTCTCTTAAAGCAGCACTTGGGTTTTCAAGCAGCTTAGATTTGCAGTTAAGATAAAAAAATATAAAGGATACCAAAAGTTAAGGTTCCAACTCTGCTTGATTGTGTTGTGTATCCTGTGTATTTATTATGATGTGACTCCTAATACACGTTTTTTGAAAAAAAAACCAAACTGGATTTCATATTGGGTTGCTTGTCAAAATACATTCCATGTCATGGGCAACACACAGCCTGGTTGGCAGGGGCACGAGGCTGGTGGCTGTGGCACTGAGCTGGCTGAGCATTCCTGGCCCAGCACAACCACCTGTGGTAGACCTGCCCCCTTTCCATGCCCTGTGCAAGACAGAGCTCCAGCAGCCCATTTTTGGAAGCACCCACTGAGCTGGGATGCTCCCTCCTTCCACCAGGTATCTGTGGGCTGGTGCTCTTTGGCTTTGATTCCTTCTCTGGCTTTGATTTCTTCTTTTCATCCCTCCACCTGCCTACAAAAACGTATCTGAGTTTGGATGGGTTTGGTATTCCAGCCTCTTGTCTTCACCATTTCACAGTTCTAAAGCAGTAAACCCATGTCTTGCAACACCACAGTGTGGGACGTAAAATCCTTTTCCCAAGTAATTTTAAATGTCTCCAAACTAGAGTGTTTAATCTGATAGTTCATAACCAAAATACAGAGATATTTTATGTTTTGGGTTGAGCTTGGTTTTGATGAAAAGTAAAGGGAATCCCAGGTGATGACTGAAGTTAGAGTGTCCTTGAGGGGAGAGAGATGTGGCCCCAGACAGATGCAAAGGAGTGTTGGCAGATGACAAAGGGAGATAAAGTAGGTGATGCTGGGGACATTCTGGTTGCAGGGGCTGTAGTGGACAGATACAAAATAAAACAATGAGATATAAAACGGCACAGGAGTAAAACCTTGTCTGTGGCAATAAGATTTGTATTGGGGAAAGGAAACAGCAGTAAAGACTTTGAAGAGTTACTATGAAACTTAAGAGTTTCTTAAAATATATTACCTCGTCCTTCAAGGAGACTGACTTAATTTTATTTTTATTTTTTTTAATAATGCAATAATCAATAATAGGTTAAATCTCCATTCCATTACAAATCCTTTTGCACAGTTACAACAGAGCCCAAATCTCTTGTGATACAGTCAAAAACATAATTTGAACTCAAACCTGGCTGGAGTGTAGTTTATTCCAGGGCTAGCAAGACTGTCTGCCCAGATCTTCCCTTTTACAGGCTGTGCCTTTGATGAAGGCCTGTCTGGAAAGCCATAGTCTGTGAGTGCTACCCAGCCCCCTTGTTAGATTTAGCCTACAATAAGTGCTCAGAAACTTCAGTGCCTGTAAATTGATTTTCAAAGTCTCTCCAGCCTCTGAGATGGGCTTTGCTGCCAGCAGGCACACTTGGCCCATTCCTGGGTTGCCAAGGATGCCCTGCAGGAGATGGGGGTCAGACTGCCGATTTGGCATGGCCAGGAAGGCCATGGGCCACTGCAGAATTCAGCCTGAGGGGTCCTGGAAGTCCTGTGTGTCTTTAAAATCTCGATGGGTTTCTTCTTCATTAGCTTTTTGCCTCCTCTTCCTTCTGTCAGGGAACTGAAGCCACTTCCATGAGCTGAAACTGCTCTGACTGCTGCCCTGGGAGTCCTGTAAGACCTGAACAGGAGGTTTCTATACATGCAGGATGTCTCAGAGCATGGGAATGGTGAAGGAGAGTTACCTCCTCCTTCAGCACGAGCTTAGTGGGACAGTGAGAGGAAAAAAGTGCTTTCTGCATTATCTCTGTGAGGCTTTCCTTGGCAATTATCCCAGGGCACCTCATGAGCAAGTCTGCTCGTGTGGAACGTGCTATCTCTTCTGGAAGTAGAAAATTCCACTCTCCCATGCTGTCTGACTTGCATCTCTCCTGAGTATTAACATTACCTCTTGAAGAAGTGTTTGTGAAGGAGAATTTAAGTGCAAAAACCGCTTACTTGGCAAAATGCATAAAAAGCCCATGGGAAGGAGGAAGCACATTTGTGAACCTTGAGCTTCTGACACACAATGATGCTAAAGCACATATGGGAGATGTCTCTCCCACTGACATCTTAAAAATGGTCAGCACAGGCCAGGATGCAGAGGAGCACGGGGCTGATGAATGCTTGTGTGGGGGAAGCCTGGTTGGCAACCATGTGGCCAATAAAAAGGTGCAGGGGGAGTGCCAGTGCAAGCAGGTATTCTCCAGCAAAGTCTCTGTTAACTTGGGATTTTGCTGCTCAGTCCTTGGAATGGGGATGACTCCTAGGTGTGGATGACAGGGGCAATCCAGTTGTGCCAGCCTGGGCTGAGCTGTGTCTGTCCTGTATCCAAGATGTTCTGGAACCCACAGCAGCTCCTTCAAACCTCACCTGGTTCAGCTTCACAGCAGTGTCTGGTGACCCTGATGTCTCATATCAGTGACATCAAAGATTGTCCTTCAGCAATGTGTGTACAGGGCCTTGCACGAAGTCCTGATCATCGGCTGTATAACTGAGGATGTTGCTGCTGTTTTCCTGAGGATGTTGTTCTCTCCTGGATGCAGAGGTTGATAAGTCCCATGAAGTATCAAATGTTGTATTAATCACCAGAGTAAACTACCACATAATACCCACTGGTTGGCAGGAAGGCAGGTCACTGCTGCCCAAGTCTGGGGTAATTTTTCCTCCTTTCTTTTAACAAATTGTGTTTCCCTGCAACTCTGCAGAATAAAAAACCCTTTGGAAAATGGGGTGTGTGTTTGTGTGCGCACTCCAAGCCTGGATTCTTTGAAGTGCCTCGTTTAGGGGGTCCCTGTGGTGTGTGTGCTGAAGGAGAAGCCGAATTTAGCATCTGTCTGGCTGTGACACAAGGTTTCCATGAGAAAGTGCATCCAGCAAAGCAGAGAGCAGGGTGGAATTCCTGCCCTCAGTGAAGTCAATGGGAGTTTTGCCACTGACCTTGATGGATTCAGGCTTTCGCTCCTGACTATGCAGTAGCTGATCCAGCCCTTTTGTCCATCAATCTCATGGAAACCAGCACTGCTATAAATCGCTCCTTGAAGAGAAGAATGGACACAACTTCAAAGTCTCCCCTCACAGTCTTGTCCTGCAGAGTCTGGTCCTTGCCAGGAGCTCTTTTGCGGATGATGCAGCTTCTGATAGTGCCAAGTGCTTGGTATCAAGTCACAGGGATTTTCATCCACCAGCAAGAGATGGGAAACTTACAGGGCAGTTTTTACTGCTTGTTTGAATGGATGGTAAATTGAGGCACTGCTCAAAAAAGTATAATGAGTCACATTATATTTTCTATGCAGTTGTAAAGTAACAGGTCTGCCAGAGCAATAGCTCTGTGCTCTCTTGCACAGGTAGAGGATGCAGCAGGTTATGGAACAAGCTATGGAGCATCCCACAGGTTTGCACTGAGTGAGGAGCAACTCATGGGATTTTTCAAGAAGCACTTGTTTGTTGGTTTGGTCCAAGCCTTATTTGTAAAATGGATGCTGCATTCAGACAAGATGCTTTCTCCATTCTGAGAATTTGTCTGGCATCACCTGGCCAAAGGGGAAATGCTGCAGGGCAACAGAGAGTGCAGCTACCCTGGAGTTATTTCAGAACAGAAGGGGTCCAGACCCCAAAGGACATCAGCTGCCAGAGACAACAGCAGCCCAGCCTGCCAGGCAAGGGCTGGGTCTGCAAAGTACCATGCAGATAGTGATTTGCAGAGCTGAGAAAACAAAGAAAGGACCCCAGTGACAGTGAAGGCTGTTCCCACTTTGCAAAGTTTTCTCTGGCTCTCACAACATCCTCAGGGTTACGGGAGCTTTTTTTCCCCATAGTGAGCCCCCACTGACTTGTGGGCCTCTCGCTGGCAATTTGGACAGAATCTGCTTTGTTAGATGGCCTCCTGCTGCTCTTTTCTTTCCTTCTCTCTCCACCCTTTTCTCTTTTCTTTAAAAGCTTTATTGCAAAGCAGTAAGTCGTTTCCCACCTCCCTGCCTCTCCCTTCTCAGATTCCTTTCCTAAGTCAGCTATATATGCAATTTGAACTCAAATAATATTCACCCTACTGTCAGTTTTCAGCTAATAAAATAAACAGATTGTTATGAAAGTCAAAAGTATAAAAAGTTGCGGGTTTGGGTTTCTTGACTGCCTATTTTTTGTGAGGGGTCTTGTGTTGCTGTGTGTGATGACTGAGAGAGAAGATGGATGTCCAGGTCCAGGCCACCCCTTTCAGGACCCAGACAGTGCTTGGACAGAGTTAATTAAAATAATAATCCAACTTTCCACAGTAGCTGAAATGTTTTTAGGCTCCCCATACCCCTCTGAGGCTCGGGTACTTCCCCTGACTGAACACAGGAACATTTACCACCTTCCCAACCAGGAGCACTGGGTGTTCTCCTGCTCTCAGCTGCTCATGTCTCCAAATGCCTTCATTTTAGAAGCTGCTAATGGAATAAATCAGTCCCTTTGGCAGCCTCGGGTCCAGAGCTGCAGAGTTACTCACTCTGCTACCACTGGCACTGGATGCCTGTAGGATGGAGCAGGACTGTGCCTGGCACACAGAAGTGCCTGGTCTCAGGGAATGAGGCAGAGCTATAGTAGGGCTGTGTAATAAAAAGATGGCAAAACTTGACAGGATTTGGGCCCACAGTGCCTGTACTCAAGGGCTGCCCTGGGCTCGGTCACAGACCTGATGTTTATAGTCCATCCAGAGCTGTGTGAGACCCTCCTGCTCATCAGTGTGACCCTCCAGTCCCCACTCTGTGGGCAGGGA
Source organism: Hafferia zeledoni (assembly GCA_035583235.1). Lineage (NCBI taxonomy): Eukaryota > Metazoa > Chordata > Aves > Passeriformes > Thamnophilidae > Hafferia > Hafferia zeledoni. Next base: position 3,698,252 of record JAWWEV010000024.1, read on the forward strand.
AGAGCCTTGCTGTAATAAGGCTTTGTGTTAATTTCTGTGGAATAAATGGGCCACTGGAGTAAAAGAATGTGAGAGCAGTTTTGCAGAGCAAAACAGTGACATGAGGTCCAGGACAAAAGCCCTAAGAGCTTCACTTCCCTCTTCCCAGGGTAACAACTGCCATTATAAATAATTTGCTCCTTTCATTAAAGCTCCAGTAAAAAGAAAATTGGCTTCAAAATTTCAGATGTAAAGTACTAAATTGGAGGAGAGTTTAGCTGGAGGAAGGTTAGCTTTTCCAAAGGACCCTCTTTGGGCAGCCCTTCAGATGGCATTAACTGTCATCTTCGGGGAAGAGCTCACCTGGGGCCTGTCTGATCAAAGTCCTGAATTGTGTCATTTAGGAAAAAGACAGTGCAAACCTTCAGAATTCAGGGGAAAGAATTAAAACAGGCATTGCAGTTTCCACCCCTCCACCTTAGCAGATCAGGGGCACTGTTACTATTCTATCCATGGTGAGATCCCATTGCAGACACGAGAATGATGCTCCAGAGCTTTGGTATCAACTTCGTGTGTTCTTCTATAGATATTGATCTTTTTGGTGGGCTAATTCAGCATATTTTCCAGTTTTTTATCCCTTTAAAGCTATTTTCTGGATCAGTCCAAGGGGCACTCCTGCTGCCATGGACAGCACAGAGAACCTGCACTGCAGGAGACAAGCCCCTCCTGGGAAATCTCTGCTGGCTTCAGACAGACCTTAATTTATTTGGTAAAGGCCAAACTGTAAACAACCTAATCTCCCCCTCAGGCCTCAAAAGTCTTTCTAATTATTAGCACCAGAAGGAAGCTGAGTTAGATTCCTTCTCCACTGAGCTGCAGGGATTATAGCTACTTCCAGGCCTCTCTCTAATTTTTTTAACAGTACTATGTTTGGGTCTCTTCTGGTAACCATTCCAATTCTGGATTTTTGCTCGGTTCTCTTAATTTACTGGGCCATGAGCACCACAGCCTTATTTTGATGCTTTGTGGAACCATGTCCTGGACCAGGGTTTTGTTGTTTTACCACTTTCATTGCAGTTTAGGGAATATAAAGGGTGCAAAGAAGATATGTGGAGAAACACTGGGGGGTTTTGTGCCCTGCTATTTCTCTTGTTCATTCCTCACAGGTAAAGAGTTCTCTTTCTTCCCAGCCTCTTTTTATCTCAGAAGCTGTAATATTCACAACTGAAATAAAAAAGAAAAAAGTAAATGTAAAGTGGTAAATCTCCAAAGTCTGGAGACCACGGAGCTTCTGAATAAGAAGGAGCTGCGTGAAGGTAATTGCAGGGGGATAAAGGATGTCTGTGTCCTCATCATAGGACATGGCTATCAGACACATGCTTTCTCTATTTTATGATACTTCAAGATATTCACAGTGTGTTTTGTCAGTCTTCTGGAGCTGCAGGGTGTGTATAAACCAGCTGTGTCTATTTAGGGAATTCAGTTATCTGGACCCACAGATCTGCATTTTTTCTCCAATATGAAAGGCAGAAGGTGTGTTTCCCCTCGTAGACCTGCAGCTGGGTCTTTTGTTTGCTCTTGTGTCTCCAAAGCTGCCAAATACTTTTAAAATCAGCATTGGATTTGCATTGCACATGGCCAATGTGGCTTTTAAGACATGACTTGGGCAAATCAGAGGGGCTTGAGCAACCACAGTGCTCAGTTAAGGACAGTCTTACCCTGCTCTGTGCAAAATATTCCTTTCTACTCAAATATTTGTACTTCCCCCTCCCTCCATTCACTCCTTCTCAGCTGCCTAAAAGACTTCCTGCTCTTTTCTATCCTGTTTCTCACTTGCACTTTCCCTCCTTCCCTTGGGTCCACTTTGGATTTCTTCTGAAATAACTTTTTTTGGAGAGGGGTTACTTTCACAGTGGGTTTCACACCAGTGCATTGCTTTGATCCCGAGGTGATTTCCTCATAGGCTCTCAGCCACCCACTGCTCCCATTCAGCAGCTGTGAAAAGAAACGTCTCTAGGTCCCAGCCAGCCCAGCTTGCCCCTTGTGCTGCTGCTGGCAGGGCCCAAAGCCAGATCCTCATGCCAGCCTTGGCTCTGCCCACTGCAGCAGGCAGCAATCCGTGCTGCTGGCTGCAGTGCTGGGTGCGTTCCAAGCTGCTGGAGGCAAAAACATCATTGTATTTTGGAGGTCTGAGGCTCTAGTGCTCAGGGGGTGAAGGGAGCAGTCTGTGCTCTGGCAGGGAGGGCAACTCCTGGAGCATCACCTTGGGGAAGGAGCCACCAGACCTGTCCTTACCCCTAGGCTGGATGGTGACTTTTGATCAAGTCCTTTTCTTATGGGGAAGGAGAGGGAGAAAATCATTTGGACCTAATGAAAATTCTCCTAATTTTAAATGTCCATTTTCATCTGAAAGCCTCACTCCAGATCTCCTCTATTTAATACACAAGCAGATTTCCTCTTCCCACCCCTTTCCAATACAGAGTTCAGGCTCCAAAGAGGGATGTTGACTGAAGGCCACATGTTTCCTGGAAAGGACTAAAGATACTGTATCACTTGCATGGCTCCTTTGGTGTCCATGAGTGACATACAAGAGATGTACCATTCATAGGTACAATTTTTGCCCCTCTTGCCTCTTCCTCTGCACTGATGTCTGGAGATGCTGTTGACTGAGCTTTAAAACCATCCCCAAAGTCCTGAATAACCTGGAAATGGGATCAGTGCAAAGGCAGCACCAGCGTGTGAGCACACAGGAGTTTTGGAGGACAGGAGATGAAATGAGGATTCCTGGGACGTCCCTTTACCAAGGAAGACCCCCCCACTTGTTCACTTGGGCTGCTGTGACCATGGAGCAATGCCCATCTGAGACAGCAGAGCTGGATGTGGCTCATCTGGGTCCCCTCCTCCATGGGGGAAGGTTGAGAATGTGACACTTCTCACCATCCCCACAGTGACATGAGGAGTCCTTGGGCAGCAGGTACTTTGGAACATCTTTGGAGGGACTTGAAAGGTGATGGTCTGCACTCCATTTCCACTCTGGGGTTTGAATTCTTTGCTGTTCACCTGAAGAAAGGACAGATGTATTTTTTTTTCTCCCTTAGCTTTTACTTTGGAAAGATTTTGTTCAGCTTTCCCCTAAAGCATTGGAGACTGACAGTAGCTAAAAACTGATGCTGGGCAGTGAGTTTGCTCCTGATCTATGAACATCTCTCCTGTGCCTCCCTAGCGTTCTGCTCAGGGGCTCATAGGCAGATTTGGAAGCTCATGACACTGTTTTTCTTTTCCCCCAAACTGAGCTGTCTGGGCAGTGTTTGCCTTCTTCACCAGTGGCTGCTGTGATCTGGACTGTTCCTTGGCACCAACTGAGAGGATCAGGGCTCTGTCAGCAGCCTCCATCTCTTCTCTTTCTGGTGGCCTTTTAGTATTTAATTATTTATAGTCTTTCCTAGTTCAACTGTTTGCTGGATGTTTTCAGAGCTACTGGAGGTGGTGGATGCTTCTGTAAACCCCAGTCCCAGCACCCTCATGGTTAGACTCAAGGCCAGGTTGCTGCTCACTTCTACCTCTGCCTGAAGGGTTCAGACTGGAGAATATGGGCACACAGATGTGGGTAAGCACAGGTAACTTACTCCTGTGCCCATCCTTGCTGGTCCCTTCAGGAGACGCTTTTGTCTGGAGCTGCTGGAAATCAAGCATTCCCCAGTATGTAACTTATTTCAGTGTTGTTTCAAAGGCTGCTGGAATGCAAGAGACTTCCAGAGTATTTTAATAAATATAAAAATGTAAAACAAGTGCAGACGTGCTGGTTCCTGCCAACTCTCTTTCCTTTCCCATTCAGGGTGTGTGTTGCATTACTTTTTTCTTAAAGCACCAGCTGAGGAAAGAGCGAGGCTGTATCAGTGTGGGAGAAAAATCATCTCTGCCCTGCTCCTCGTTTTCCCCCAACCTCTCTGAATAGCTCGTTCCTTGCCGCTCTGTCCCCCTTCAAGAAACCAACCAAGTTTTCCCACAGGAAGCCTCTTTGGGATTAGAAAGCCGAGATTTTTATATGGAGTGTGTTTGTTTCTCTGATCAGGCAGGAATATAATGGCCGAGTCAATCACTTGTCAGAGAGGGCTCATTACAGCAGCCGGAGGGCAGGCTGTGCGCAGCGGGGTGTGTGGCACGGGCAGCTCGCTCTCTGTGCCCCGCACCGCCCCATTCTCTCCCGCAGTGCTGGTGGAGGATGGGTCCCGGGGGCTGGCGGTGCCCCCGCAAGGCTGTGGGGATGGAGGATGGGTCCCGGGGGCTGGCAGTGCCCCGGCAGAGGCTGTGGGGATGGAGGATGGGTCCCGGGGGCTGGCAGTGCCCCCGCAAGGCTGTGGGAATGGAGGATGGGTCCAGGGGGCTGGCGGTGCCCCGGCGGAGGCTGCGGGGATGGAGGATGCTCAGCCGCGCACCCGTCGCTGTCGCTGCGGTGGCCGCGTCCCAGCGACTGCTCCGAGGACATGTGCCACCCGGGGGGACCACAGACAGGGCTGGAGAGCCCATCCCACACCTCTCCTGCCGCACATCTGCTCCTCCCCATTCCCGCTTCGCTTCCCGACCCGCCACGAGGCTCAGAGCTCTGCCTGGCTCCTGAAATCGCTGCGAAATGAGGGCAACGCTAATTAGTGCAATTAGTCCTTTGCTCTTTCCCTGATGGAAAATGAAGGCAGCGCTCGTCCCGCTGCAGCCAGGCGTAGCTTTGCCGGGGGCTGCCAGGGTGTGCGCGGCGGAGACGTGCTGGCACCTCCCCGTGCCTGCCGAGCTGACCTGAGGTTAATTGACAGGAGGTCTCTTAACCCATTTTGCAAAGATAAATTTGTTGCCCGTGTCCCTCTCGGCTGTGGGGTTACGGCTGCCTCGCCTTGCTGGTGTCCCGCCAGCTCCACGATCCGTGGGCTCTCTCGCCTGGAAACAGGATGAGGCAGCAGGAACATCCCCAAGCCAGAAGCTAATCCTGCTCCACGCGACCAAAAACTTATGCTTTGTAGCCGCAGAAATTAGCTTCCCTCCACCATTCCTGAGTTAATCCTGCCCAGAGCTGGTTTAGCACAGTCTCGCCTCCCCGGTATCTACAGGCACGGAAACTCAGCCATTTTGACATTTCTGGCTGCGAATCCTGCCCTCAGCAAACACACTTGATGCTGATACAAGGTCTCTTGGCTGCCTGAGCCCGTACCCATCTGTCGCGGTGGCACCGTGCCTGTGAGCAAGATGCTCCGCTATATTTGCTGCAGCATAGGTGCCAAGCAGACCAGATGTTTTCAGCAGGAAAGTGAAATGGGAGACAGGGTCCTTTTTTAAAGCTCCTGGCTCTCCTGGCAGCACTGTGGGGCAGAAGTGTGTGATGGCTCCTTGCCTGCTCCTGCTGCTGGCGCCCCAGCTCCTTGAGGGTGTTTGCTGAGCCCCCACACCTGCTGCCTGCACAGGGTCAGTCACAAGCTGCCTTCAGATACCTGAGGTCCCCACCCCCTGCCAGCCTGCCCTTGGGGACAGCCAGGGGGAAGAGCCGATGCTGGTGCTGGTACTGGTGCCAGTACAGGTGCAGGTACTGGTGTGGGGCTCTGCCAACGCTGGGGAGTTCGTGACGATCCTCACAGCTGGGTTTTGCATTTCGGCACCTCTCCACAGCTTGTGAGTCAGCACTTGCTCAGCCCTCAGACGAGTCCCAGGAGAGACAGTAAATAAGATGTTATTTTCCTCTCCGGCTGAGCGGTAATTTTCTGCCAGCCCACACGGGCAGGGAATTGCAGTGCCTAATCACAGCCCCTTATCCCCTTGGCAGTGCTGCTGAGCCCCAGGAGAGCAAGGCAGCAGGGCAGGAGCAGGCAGGGCAGAGCCAGAGAGAGGGTACAAACCGCAGAGCAGGGAAAGGAGGATGCTCTGTCTGCATCTGGAGTCTCCCTTAGCAGATAGGCTGCACCCAACTGTGCCTTCTGGGACAAAGCACAGTGCAGGCAGCAGCCTTCCCAAAGCTAGGGAGGAGATGAGTGGGAGTGCTGGCTCTCTGAAGAACTTGAAGTTTTCCAAGCAAGGGGGGAAAAAGGCATTAGTAGCAGTTGTGAGTGTTTCAGGAAACAACTCGTTGGTATCTGTTCTCACCAGTGAGAGAAAAATCAACCCTATAG